>CAUYQG010042634.1:0-14757 GCA_963574415.1 Tarsius wallacei
AGCCAAGAAGAAGAGTATCTGTTATAATTTTTCACTCTCACAGAATAAAATATTTTCCAAGGGCTTAATTTTGTTTTCTTCGATTTGGTCATTTAAAAAAATCTTTGTATATAGGCTAATGTGCAACAAGATTCCAGTTTCTGCTTTAAAATGTTACTGGTAATAGCAGTGGAAAAAAAATAATGCCCAACGTTATCTTTGTTTTTTCCATTTGATGTTTTTACGTGAACTACTTGGTTTACAGTTGTCTGTAGTTTTTTTTCCCCCAAGAGTTCATGCTTCGGTATAAATCCGCTTTACCTGTCTCACCAAGTCTGTGTATTATGCAAGCAAAAGGAACATTTTTAATAAATAAAAAAAGTCATTCTTTTATTTATGTGACTTGTTTTTAGCCATAAAGGAGTCACTTCGCTGTGACTGGAAATTATAATTTTTCACAAATCGTTAATATTTTAAACATTGAGAACGCAGTGGCCAAGTGTTGGAAGCTACTCAAATTGAGAAGTGTAAAGTATGTGGAATAGTTCTCTGGGGCATAACTTCTAAACGTTTTCGAGTACATTTTCAGGTAGTTCTTCCTTTAAAATGCAGAACTGCTTATCAGACCCACAGGCACCATGGTTTTGAAAAGCAATAATTAAGAGTTATATTTTTTGGAAGTCTGGCATGATAGAGGATGTCACAGATGAGGTCTCGGTCTGCAAGAGATCATCATCTTTGCTATTTACCCCATGATAGCTGAAATTTCTTTTACTTCCTTGTTAAGCATCTACTGCATGACTGTTTTGGGGAATACAAAGATAAGGATGATGAGCAGTTTCTGTCTTCACAGACTAGTCGGATAGGTAGTACTGTACCATATATACACAAATGCCCCATTTGCCTTTTAATATAGAGTATATTTCATAAATGATAAAAAGGAAAAAAACCTCTTAGAATTCAATGCAAAGGGAGTGGAACCTGGATCTCATTCAGTAAGGAAGAAGGGGGTTATTTTATAGAGCTTCTGGCTTTTGAAATCTTGGTTATGTAGGATGACTATGACTTTGATAGGCAGAGCAAGGGAATCCCAGTAGAGAGAAGGAACTTAGAGCTCAGAGGTCATACATTTGGGGAGAGGCAAATAATTATGTTTCAGTAGAACATAAAGTGTTTGTACTAGGATAAAGGGTGAGAAAGCCTGAAGTAAAAATTTGGGCCAGGTTATGGATTGTTTTTGATGCCATGATAATGATTTTGGATTTATTAGGAGGTGGGAGTTCCACAGAGGATCTGAGAGTGAAACCATTTTTAAACTTTGTTTTAAGAGGAATAATCAGCATCGTGCAGTGTGGATTGAGGTAGGGATGTAGAAAGACCTCGCAGCTGCTGTCATAGGTAGCGAGGGTCTGAGCTGTGGTGATAGTAATGTGAATGAAAAGGGAGTCGAATAGACAGAATATGATGAGAGGGAAAATGAAGAAAGTAAAAATAGTTCTGATCCAGTGTACCATTTTGAGCAAGACCATGGAAGCTTTACCCTTAGCATATGCATGCTACTCTATAACCTTTTGAGAATTACTGGTTCTTGGTGAAAAGAAAGAAATCTGACCTGAAAAATTTCCATCTGCACCTATGCTTTGTGGATATGATGGGGAGTCCATGAACCCTAAGCTTGTTGGTGAAACTCACAGGCTGGTTATTGGACTGAGAGCAGCTCTCAAGATTACTGGGAAGTTTTTAAAAAAACAATAGAACCTTCAGATTTTCCATGCACTGCTCAGAACCCTTGCTTAAAGACATACTGTACATACACCTAGAGACCCAGTACTACATTTGTGTTGTGGTTTACAGTTTGCAGGGAATTTTCAGTAACTTACGTTATTTACTATTATAAAAACTCCTGGGATAGAACAAATTAGCCCAAGAGTTTAAAAGATTTGCTCCAAGTTGGCAAGTGGGTAAAGTGGAATCAAGAATTGATTGACACGTTGTTTTATTTATTGTATGAAGATAATGCAAATGATTTACCCTGAGTGGAATAGAGTTACTTCTGTTAAGGGACTTCATTAAGGTCTGGGTGATTCCAGGAGATTCCTTCTAGTTCTTAACATTTTGTATTTCTTGGGTCTTAGATTTTCTTTGGAGTATCTGTAAGCTTTTCTGGGGGATTTACTGGGTGGATGAAGTGCAGTTAGCAATATCAGACCAATCATTTTATTACTGTCTTTTGTCTTTCATTTTGGATTGGGAAGAGGGAGGAGAGAGGCAACATAAACGAAATAAGAAACTTTAAGAACTTTATCTTTTCTATTCAGGTATGTCTTACTTCAGAACACTTCTTCATTCAGGAAGCCTTTATCAGATAAAAATGGAGACTTCACAAAACCAGTGAAATGGGGATTCAGTTCAATTATTTTAAAGGATTAATTAGCTAACTCTCACTAGTATGGTTAAGGCATAGTTTGTGTTTGATTAGTAAACAGTTGACTTTTGGGCACCTTTAAGGTTACCTTTCTGGTAGTAGGGAGTTGGAGCAAGTTATACTTGTTATCTTTTATTGCTCTAGAGACTGATTACAAAAATATTAGAAAGATGGAGTTTTAAAATTTTTTTATGAAAATATGATGTAAATATAATGGGCAGTGGGAAACCAGATAAACTGTCCTTTGTAGCGGTGTTCAAGGAACTGGTTAACAATACTTAATGGAGGAAAAAATGAGAAAACCGCATGCATGGATGAATTTTACTCTTGGCTGGCATTAACAAGAGTATCTCTTATATGTTACATTAGTGTAGCATTTTACATTTTAAAATAATGGCTGTATATGTTTATTGTTTGGTTCTCATGATAACTGTGAAGTAGGTGTGTCAAGGTAATTATTGTTTTTAGATGAATACACTGAGGCTCTGAAGAAGTTTAAAAAAAAGTTAAATTTTCAGAGTATTTGGTTAGTTAATGACCACAATTAGAACTACAACTATAACCCATAGTTTTGTTCCCAGGTCAGTATTTTTTTCCCATTAAATTTCAATTTCTTCATCTACAGTGGAATTTCAGTTGAAGTTTATGTGTGAAAAGTTTGAATGTACCTGTTTTGAGTGTGTTAAACTTTTGTACTGTGTAGACTTGAACTTTTCTATTTCCTCATTTGTGTTAAAATGATAACCTCTGCAATGGCTGTGGGTAAGTGATCTCAAAATGTGTAAGTATTTTGCCACAGAATAGTTATTCTCCTGTCAATAAAAAAACAAACTTTGATTTCTTGTCTGGTAGAGTACATTGGTGAAATGTGTTAATTTCCTTTTGAAAATGTTAATTTTAATTCTGCTTTATATATGTAGTTTGTTTCCCTTTTATGTGCCTAGTCTTTAACTAATTTGTATCTCTGGAGCATATAAATTAGTAAGTATCTAATTTCCAAAGTATATGCATATTGAGTATTCCTAATTCAAAATTTCAAATGCTTCTAAATTTGATTCTTTTTGAGAGACTAAATGAGTCAAAGGAAATACTTATTGGAGTGTTTCCGATTTTGGATTTTTGGATTAGACCAAACCTATATCATGATATTTCATGATTTTTCTATCATGTAGTGAGCTCTACCATTAACAGATGTTCCATTTGAAAGTTTTTAGTATATACCTCAAATTTATATATTTAGACAATTTTTTTTCAAATGTATAATGTAAAACCATATGTCAGGCAGTTTGTGAACTATAAGAATGACTAGCATTAGTTGATTTAGTCTTGACATTTCTTGAACCTACTATTCATTCCCAACACATGCTGGTGTACCTACTATGTGCTAGACATTTAGTGCTGGGTGCCGGGGGTACAATGATGACAGACATGAAGCCTGTCCTCTTGAGATTTGGAGTTTAGTAGAGTAACTAAAGTCAAGAAGAACATAAGACTTTATCTTCTGAGGTTGTGTGAATTTTGCAGAGTAATTAATTATACCTAATCTTTTCTTAGTTGTTTATTACGTTATTAAGTAATGCCATAGCTATCTGTGGAATGAGGAAAATGAGCGTTTAGTTTTTATTACATTATGGGCTCTGAGTGGAATGAATCAAAACATTTCATTTTAAGAATTCAGTTTATTCTCACCACACTTCTGTTGACCCACAAATGACAACTTATTAAGGTTTTTCTACATAATTATATGAGGAATAAGCTATCTCTTTTACAGTAAGGTCTTAGCTCATAAGAAAATATCCCATTTAAAAAATATAAACAATTGAGATTAGTCAAGAATTAGTTACAGGGGTATGTAAAAAAAAAAAAAAAAGAATTCAGTTTATTAATGTGTAGCCTTGGAGCATTTTGAAGTATTTCAAGCACACTCAAAATAGGCCTCTATATCCTAATACGAATTTCTTTTTACATTTCTGATAGTAGTACATTGGTTGTTGTGGGGAGGAATTTGGTGATCAGATGTGCTGAGAAACATTATGGAAATGGAAAAGAGGCTCTAATAAGGGGACAGAGGCATTAAGGTGTTTCTTGACGGGTCTCCTCTCTGCTCTAAATTACTTTAAAAAAAAAAAAAAAGGATAGCTTTTTAGGAGACAAGGAAAACAAGTTTTTTGATAGCTGTTCAGTATACCCAAAATGATGACTAAATAGCAAACTGTGGCATCCTAACTTGAAGTAGGATACTGTGACCATATATTAGCCCTAACTTGCCAAGATGTGCTACTCTTTATGTTTGTTTAGTTAGGGTGAGGAGGAAAGTTAGTTAAATGAACCTGCTCTGTAAAAATTAGGATATTCTCTATCTTAGAAGTAAACAAACTAAATCACTTCTCTCTTTTAAGTTTTTAAGAATAGAGGCACTTTTGGCATATGGGTTAAGAGCCATAGTTTAAACTCATGAGACCTGTTAGTGCTGCTTAATCGCAGTGCAGCCCCAGTTTCTTCTTTTGTAAAATGTGAGGAAATATCTTCCTTCATGGGTTTTTGTAAAGATTAATTGAAATAGTGTTTATGAAGCAGAAAGCATGGTGGCTAAAACATAACTAGTCCTTAAATAATTTTTATTGCTCTTAATTTGTTAATATTTAGTTGAAAATCATACAAATGGTCACTTATTTCTCAAGGACACTTGTAGCTTAGTTTTGTCACTGGGTAGAATTGCATATTAAATCTCACCTCTTAATTTAAAAAGTAAGTTGCTAAAAGGATAAGGATGAATCTGGGAGAGATATAGACTCAGCATGGCTGGCAGTGTATCAGCTGGTGATGGTTTCACTATGCAGCCTGAGAACAGGAAATCATTGACACCGTCATTAGATGAAATATGATGTAGACCAGCGTTTGTCAAAGTGCAGTCCTTGCTTCACAATCATCTGGGATGCTTGTTAATAAATATGTAGATCCTTGAGTATCCTTTGAGATTTATGGTGTGGTCCTTGAGAGTGGAGCTCAGGAATCTATTTCTTGTAAAGATCTCACATTATTTTATGCACATTTGTTGGAGAATTGCTGGTAGAAACAATCAATTGTTTAGGGTCCTAGTGTGCTCTATTAAAGTCCGTGTCACATATACCCCCCTAGCAGGCCCAAAATCTGATCATATTTCCCATTGGATCAGCTGATTGTTAAATTGAGGATTGTTAGTGGAAAAACCTAAAAATGTGGTTGATATAGACATAGATTACTATGTTAGTACATGTTGTGGTAAAAAAAAAAAAAAGCAAAATCCATGATTTTTTCCCTAAATCTTAGTAGAAAGGATTAGCTGGCGTTTCTGTTTGAAGAGCCTGTTTGTTTGTTTGTTTGTTTTTTGAGTTGGAGTCTCACTCTGTCGCCCGGACTGGAGTGCAGTAGCTGCTCCCGGTCACTGCAGCCTCGACCTGCTGGGCGCCGGCGATCCTCCCGCCTCAGCCTTCCAAGTAGCTGGAACTACAGGCGCGCGCTACCACACCCAGCTAATTTTTTGATTTATTATAGAGATGAGGTCTCGCTTGCCCAGGCGGGTCTCGAACCCGCGGGCTCAGGCAATCCACTCACCTCAGCCTCCCAAAGCACGGGATTACAGGCTGAGCCACCGAGCCTGGCGAGCCTATTGTTTTTGTATTTATTTTCACCATCTTCTGAATCCAGTATTTAAGGGATAAACAATAGTAGATCATCTTTTTTTGTTGTTCTATGACCTGTGAAATATGATGTTGATGTTTGGATGTGGATACTCAGCATGGAAGGTATATATTATACTTGGGAATTCCATTTTTCTACATTAAAAGTTTTGGTAATTATAGTTTCTTATAAAACTTTCTTTGTGATTTAATTTTCCTTTAAGGACTTGAGTATTAAAAGCTTAGGCCGTAAATAAAGTAAGACAAATCTAGGTTTGTGTTTTGGCACGCACTGTTTGCTGAGGGCTACTGGTCAAGTTAACTTGTGTTTAGGCCCTAATTTTATCATATATAAACTGGGTATTCATATGTAAAGTAGAATACCTAATTCTTAGATTATTGTGTGACTTAAACCTGGCACTTAGTTTGCAGAACATATTCATGTGGATGGATTTATAATTCCTTCTTGTTGATGTCAGATCTGTTTCAGAACTTTAATTTTAGAAAGGTAATGCATTCCACGTATTATGTTACATAAAATCCTAATGAAGTTTAGGGCAGTGCCTGTAACTTTGGCAAATGTTTGTGTGGATTAGTAAGGATAGTAAATAGCCACAATTAGGTCAGATTTTTCTGCCAAATGAATTCCTGTCAGTTCAGTTTTTACCACTCAGTGAGTTACAATAGAACTTTCAGTGTTTAATAGCTTTTTGCGTTTTGGATTTATGGGTAAAGGATTGTGTCTTTGTAGTTTAACTGATATATATTTTTTTGAGTTGGAGTCTCATTCTGTCACCCAGACTGGAGTGCAGTGGCATGCTCCCAGCCACCGCAGCCTCGACCTGCTAGGCTCCTGCGACCCTTCCGCCTCAGCCTTCCAAGTAGCTGGAACTACAGGCACACACTACCATGCCTGCCTAATTTTTGATTTATTGTAGAGATGAGGTCTCGCCAAGTTGCCCAGGTGGGTCTCGAACCTGTGGACTTAGGCAATCCACTCGCCTCGGCCTCCCAAAGTGCTGGGATTATAGGCTGAGTCACCTGAGCCCAGCCCAAACCTCAGAATTTTTAAAAGGATAGTTTACATTTACAGTAAAGCATAAGGAAGTAAATCATCATTCTGAGAAAAATAAGGCAATTTTAGATCCCAAAATATATCATTTCTTCACTAGATACTGAGATCTCCCACCTCATGTGGTTATTGTGAGGATTAGATGAAATCGTGCAAGTAAAAAATTTAGGTCATTTACTTTCTGATGAGGTGGAGCAATACTCATTACTATGGTTAGTCAAATATACGTCCTTTATTTGGTTCAATGATGTCTCTAGGTAGTTAGCATTATTTCTACGGTAATAGTGAGGACAAATAAACAACTTGCTCAAGGACACACTGCAAGTAACCTTGCAATGGACATACCCGTGTCCACGCAACTCTAAAGTGGATTCTATTTCTACTATGTCTCTCTGTGAATATGTAAGATGTAGCCAATATGACAACACAGTACAAGGGCTACTTTATCTCAAATGGAGTAAATTTCTCCAGTAAACTGAAAGTTGAATGGGTCAAACTATATGTTACACAGATAAGCTGTATGTAACAAAGGTATAGATATACATTTTCAGGGAATTAAAACAACGCTGGAAGATTTAAAAAGTGTTGTATTACTCCTCCTCTCTGATTTGATTATCTTGACTCCTGCTCACAGCTATTTCTTAAAGACATATCACCAACTAAATGATTTACTGGAAGCCATTGTAACTTATATGTTAGTCTTTTCAATTTAAACAGCAATGATACGTACCTTTTTAATACACTAAGATAAGCTCTTCATTCTTAGCTGGGAGTCTGTGTCAGCAATCATTCAGATCACTCAGATATAAGATTTGCTGATGTGAGAAAATTCAAAGCTGGTTAATTGCATGAAATTTTTAAGTGAAAAGCATCTTCTTTACAACCCTCAAATATCATCAAGGAGGGGACTAAGTACAATTTGAACTCTCTTTTTGCAGTTCTATAGTGACAAAACTGCTGACCTGGTTGTTCTTTCATCAGCTCATGCTGAACCCAAAATGAAGAAAATAAAATACAAATTTTGAATCTTTATGTAAACATCCAGATGACATATTCTGCCAGCAAGGCAGTTTTGAATAATAAAAACCTTTGTACAGACTTTAGCATTTTATCATGTACACAAGCTCACTTCAAACATTATGCAAAAGGAGACTGAATGTTCTTTCCCAGATGTAGCACATTATTTTGGATGACCCAGTCCTGAAATCTGTTACCATCAGTAAATGGAAAATGACTTTTTATTACTTTTCTAGGTTTTTCTTCACAGGAACCCAAGTCTACAATATACTTTTAAATTATTATGTTCTGTTTATATTTATCTGACCATCCTAAAATATGATAGCAAAATGTTTTCCTCCATAAATGAGGAAAGAACGCTAATGGGTCCATTTAAAGTACTAGTTATAGGCTTCTAAAAAATTTAAATTTATATATTATGTGAAACTCAATTATCTCTACTTTGAGCAGATGACAAACACCATCAAATTAAAATTCCTTCACGAGTACTTCTATGTAATATAAAAACTTAACATTTCTGTTACTCTCAAAATTAGTAACATTAAAATTGTCTCTCCAAAAAACTAAACATACTTTCTTTATTTTGGGTGACACTCTTAATGTTTTTGAAATAGCATTCTCTTCTATATTATTTCAACTCCTCCCTTCTCATTCATTTCTCATACATTGCATTCTAGCTCCCATTATCATCATGTCACTGAAATCAATCTCACTAAAGTCACTGATATTCTCCAATCTCCAAGTTTTTAATTCAAGGTTTTGTCCTTGATTTTCAGCTTAATTTTTGTAATATCACCACCATTGGGCCAGAATTTTCTCATGTATTTTCTGAATAGCCTTACTATGGCTTATTTTTCCATTGCTTTAAAAAACACACACACACACACACAAACGCTTATTGGCTGGACGCGGTGGCTCACACTTGAAATCTCAGCACTTTGGGAAGCTAAGGTGAGAGGATTGCCTGAGCCCAGGGGTTCAAGACCAGTCTGGGAAATTTGGGGAGATCTCGTCTCTACAATAAATTTAAAAGTTAGCTGAGTATGGTGGTACACACCTGTAGTTCCAGCTATTTAGAAGGCTGAGATGCTAAGTTACCTGAACCCAGCAGTTTGAGGCTGTGGTAGCCATGAGTGTGTCACTGTACTTCAGTCTATGTGATAGAGTGAGACTCCAAAAAAAATTGATAAATAAATAAATAAAAACACTTCTTAATGGCCACTTTATTAGTTACTGTACTAGACACCACGGACAAATACAGTGAAGAATGGTCCCAACTATTTACCAGAAAGTAAGAAAATAATTTACAATAAATAACTACAATATAATGGTATAAATGTTATGAAGGCAGTGTGTACAAAGACAGATGGGAACAAAAAAGAATCAACCTCCTTTTTCCTAATGGAAATAGTTTCTCATTATTCCATTTGCTAGCACATCTTCATTATGTATTTATATGATGAAACTTGCTAGTATTTTTTACTTTTTGCTCAGAACACCCTATTGACTTGTACATATATGCGTATAGATAGTGTTTAACACTACCCCTTGAATATGTTGTGATCATCTTAAAATGAACTTGGCATTCCTGACTTTGAAAAATATGACTTATCAAACTAGCAATTAAGAATATTTTTTCTACTGTATCAAAATTAATTCTAGAAATATCAAACTTAATGGAGAAATATTTTCATTAACATAAGGAACAAAACAAGAAAATATGCCATTACTTTTAATTTTAAAAATCCTTAACAGATTCTAAACATTTCAAAATAAATATACAAGATGCACAGGTTTTGTGGGTAAAGATAAAGAGTCCATTGAAAAGCTACAAGCAAGACGAGCAACTGATAAATTGTCAATTCAAGATCAACATTCAGAAATTACATGCTCTCATATTCCAAAAAAATTAAAAAATTTCACCCACAATATAACAAAACAATCCTAAAAACAAGAATACTCACACTAATACTATTTTTTAATTGTACGTAGCATCAGTAATTAGGCAAGAAAAAGAAATAAAAGGCATCCAATCAGAAAGAAAAAGTTGTTTCTACTTGCAGATGGCATCCTGATTTTATGCATTAAAAAAACTCTAAAGATTCCACCAAAAATAGTCAGGACTAATACACAAACTCATTAAAGTTGCAGGATATAAAATCAGCATACAGAAACTAGTTGAGATTTTATATACTAACAGTGAACTATGTGAAAAGTCAATTAAGAAAGCAATCTCATTTACAGTAAAAACAAAAAAAAGTAAAAAATAAATTTAGCCAAGAAAATTAAAGATTTGTACAGAGAATATTATAAAACATTGATAAAAGAAATTGAAGAAGATATAAATCAATGGAAAGACATTCAGTGTTCATGAATTGGAAGAATTATTACTGTTAAATTGTCTATACAACCCAAAGTGATCTACAAATTCAATGCAATTTCTATCAAAATTTCAATGGCATTTTTCACACAAGTGGAAAAAAATCATAAAATTTGCATGGGACCATAAGATACCCTGAAAAGCTAAATTAATCTTGAGAAAAAATAAAGCTGGAAGCATCACACTGTCTGACTTCAAATCATATTCCAAAGCTATAGTAATCAAAACAGTATGGTACTGGCACAAAAATAGAAATATAGACCAATGGAACAGAATAGAAAGGCCAGAAAAAACCACATATGTATATGTTATACTAATCTTTGACAAGGGAACCATTGATATACTTTGAGGACAGTCTCCTTAATAGATAGTATTTGGAAAACTGAATATTCACAAACAAAAGGATAAAATTGAATCCTCATTTTATGCCATGCACAAAAATGAACTCAAAATTGATTAAAGGCTTAAATGTAAAATCATAAACTATAAAAATTTTAGAATAAAACTAGGAAAAACTCTTCTGGTCATTGCACTTGACAAGAATTTTTTAAATGTGACACCAAAACACAGGCAAGAAAAATAAACAAGTGTGATGACATCAAGCTAAAAAGCTTCTGCATAGCAAAGGAAACAATTAACAAAATGAAAAGGCAACCTACTGAATAGGAGAAAACATTTTCAAACCATATATGTGATAAAGGGTTAGTATTTCAAATGTATAAGGAAGTCACACACCTCAATAGCAAAAAAAAAATCAAAAATTAACAACAACAAAAACAAAACAAAACAAATAACATATACTAGAAAATGGGCAAAAGATCTGAAGAGATATTTTTCTACAGCAGACATAAAAGTGGCAATAAGTATATGAAAATATACTTGACATCTCTAAATATCAGGGAATGCACACCAAAACCACAATGATATGTGGCCTCAAACCTGTTAGGATGCCTATAAAAAAAAAGACAAGAGATAACGAGTGTTGATGAGGGTGTGAAAAAAAGGAAATCTTTGAACATTATTGATGGTATTGTACATTGGCACAGCTGTGATGGAAAAATTATGAAGTTTCCTCAAAATATTAAAAGTAGAACTACCATATTATCTGGCAACACCGCTTCTGGATATGTATCCAAAGAAATAAAATCCAACATACCAGAGAAATACCTGTACTCCCATGTTTATTGCAGCATTATTTGCAACAGTCAAGATATGGAAACAATCTAAGTGTTTGTTAACAGATGAATGAATAAAGAAAAAGTGGCATATATAATTAAAATATGTAGATATAAATACACAATTGTGCATTATTCAGACATAAAAAAAGAAAGAAAGAATGTCATTTGTGACAATATGCATGAACCTGGAAGACATTGTGCTAAGTAAAATAAGCCAGGCACAAAAGAAGCATAAGCTCACTTAGATGTGAAACCTAAAAATGTCAAACTCATGGAAGCAGAGAATAGAATGGTGGTTGCCAAGGTCTGGGAGTGGAGGAAATGATGTGAGTCATAGGGCACAAACTTTCATTTATAAGATGAATACATTCAGGGAATGTAATGCACAGCATGGTGACTAGAGTTAATTAGACTGTATTTTATACAGTCGAGAGTTCAAGTCTAACCTGGGCACCATAGCAAGACCTCATCTCTACAAAAAATTCAAAAACTGTCTGGACGTGGTGGCACATGCCTGTAGACCTACCTTCTTGGTAGGCTGAGGTGGAAGGATTGCCTGAGCACAGGAGGTTGAGACTGCAGTGAGCTCTGATCCTGCCACTGCATTCCAACTCAGGCCACAGAGTAAGACCCCAACTCAAACAAAAAGAAAAAGAAAAAGTAAAAGAAAATGACTGCATGAATGATGATATACAGGTACAACAAAACAAAATGAGACCTTTTTACAATAATTTCCATATATTATATTCTCTTAATGTGATATATATGGAAAGCAAATCCTGAAGCAAAGGCTTATATGCTACAGTGACATTAAAGAGTGCAATTCCAGGAAACAGCAATGAGTAGCAAGTAGGAAAGGCCAACACCAAGATGCAGGCTGCCACTTGGTGTTAGTCCCCAGTCACTGCTTGATCTCCAGGAACAGTAGTCCCAGAGAAACAACTACTCACAACAAGACAATTTATCCTGGGAAAGAAGGTAGAAAATTTTATCTGTGAACTCCCATCTCCCACATATCAAATGTTTGCCCCCTAGGTGTCAGTCCTTCTGCACTTCTGTCATCTCTCTGTGGACAGCTAAAGAGATTTGTTTCTATGGAGGCCTTAACAAAGGACACCAAGAGGCAGGAGGGGAGAGAACTGGAGTAAGCAGGAGACAACCACTATGGGGTAGTCTCTGCTTTTAGATGGTGTTCATCCACACAAAGCTGTTTGCCTCAGTAAAATTTTATCAGGAGATCAGCAGCCAAACATACAGGGGAAAAGTGAAGTGAAAGAACCATCGTGGCTCATAAAGTTAATCTGTAAAAATGTAACGTGTTGCCACCAACAAAGGAGAGATTTGGAAAGGGAAAGTGAGACACAGTTTGCTTTATATACTTCTCAAATTACTTTATAAGATCTTCTTTGAAAAGGGAACACTCCTACACTGTTGGTGGGAGTGTAAACTAGTGCAACCTCTGTGGAAAACAGTATGGCGATTTCTAAGGTTCTTATGGTTTGAGGTTTTACATTTAGGTCTCTGATCCATTTTGAGTTAATTTTTGTGTATGGGGATAGATAGGGGTCTTGTTTCAATCTTCTGCCTGTAGTCAGCCAGTTTTCCCAGCACCACTTACTGAATAGGTTTTCCTCTCCCCATTGGTAGGTGGTGGTGGCTTTGTCGAAGATGAGTTGGTTGAGAAATTGGGGATTTGCTTCTGGAATCTCAATTCTATTCCATTGGTCTATATGCCTGTTCTTGTACCAATACCAAGCTGTTGAAATAAGGAGAAAACTATATAGCCATAATACAATGTTATGTGCCAAATCATGTTTCCTCAAAATATATCTAAAGGAAAATCTGCTGGGAAAAGTAGAGCTAGGAGTTAGGCTCTGAATGAATGATATAATCATTGGTGTGGGGACACTGGTTGAGTTAGAGTAGAAGATGAGCTCATTCGGAGATGGAGAATAGGTGTGAGAGAAAGGAGACGGTAAAGGAAACTGAAAATATATCAGAAAATTAAGATGAGAACCTTGAGACTGTAAGACCTCTGGCCCGAGGAGAATGGGCTGAAAATTCTCAGAAGTATTAAGTGCTGAAGAAAGTGAGAACAGTTTTCAGATCACTGATAACTTCTGGGGGGAGTGTTCAGAGTACAGGGATGATAAGTAGTGAATGAAATGTGTTGAGGTAACTTGAGGGGGATTCAGAGTTGAAGGAAGGATATTAAAATATGGGGAGGCAGATGGGATATTTTCAAATATTGGAAGGTTGGTGGGCTATTCAAATATGGGAGGGTAAGTGGAGAGTTGGAGAGTAAAGAATTGAAAGAGAGAGGATAATTGATAGGGAGAACTCAAAGGAAGACCCCAGGGGCAGATTTAAGATGACAGGTGGAGAAGTTAGCTATTGAAAAAAATTAGTGATTGTTGATCTGGGTGCAGTGGCTCATGCCTGTAATCCCAGAGCTTTGGAAGGCCTTAGTGGGAGAATCGCTTGAGCTCAGGAGTGTGAGACCAGCCTGGCAGCATAGCGAGACCCGCCTGGGCAACATAGTGAGAACCTGTGTACAAAAAAAAAAAAAAAGCTGGGCGGGATGGTGCGCACATGTATTCCCACCTGCTCAAGAGTCTGAGACCTGAGGCTGAGGTGGGGGAATCGTCTGAGCCCAGGAGTTGGAGGCTGTGGTGAGCTGTGATCATGCCATTGCACTTCAGCCTGGGTGACAGAGTGAGACCCGACTCTAAAAAAATAAAAAAAAAAAAGGGAGGGACTGTTAATATAGAAGGAGAGGAGGTAAGTATTTGTAAATATGAAGACTGGGAGTTTATTGAGGAGCCATGTCCTATTCATTTTGGTAACCTTAATACCTTGCACCATTTTTGGTATGCGTTCTGTAGACATAAAGTGCCTATTGTGTGCCAGCCACTGTTGTAGGTCCTGAAGACATAGCAGAGAGCAAGAGAGACAAGGTGTCTATTGTTTCTATCCCACTCTCATGGGAGAAGTAGACAGGTGATAATTTGAGTTAGTGATAAGAATGAAGGAAATAAAACTGATTT
>CAUYQG010042636.1:0-16612 GCA_963574415.1 Tarsius wallacei
GCCCGGCCTATATTAGGTTCTCTTAAAACAGAATCCACTGGATACTCATTGCTAAGACAGTTGGAATGTTTAGGACTCCCCAGCAAATCTAGACAGTATCTCTTCAGAGGAAGTGAGGGACCACTGCCCCCACCACCCACCACAAAGGCCCTGGGAGCTCTGAAGGAGGACGAGCTCCAAGACAGAGCAGGGTTCAGAGGCCACTCTGTCCAGTACATGGGAAGCTCACAGACGTCTTGGGGTAACCTAGGCTCTTTCAGAGCTTTTAACCCTTCCTTAGTAGTTTTCCCCATGGAGTTGCCGGCAGTGAGTTGAAAAGTCTAGAAATCTCATAGATCTTCAAGAAAGGAGAAAAGGAGAAAGAAGAAGAAGAAGAGGAAAGAAATGCAAGAAAAGGAGAACAAGGTCCGACACCAGGGCACCTTCTGGAAAGTTCTAAAGTGCTCAGGACCTCTGCAGAGAAAGACAGAACCTCTCTCTGGGTCTTTGTCCTGGATGTGGAGGGTGGAGGAGGAAGGTGAAATGGGAGCACCCAAAACCTTCCTCCAACACACACATGTTTTTCTACTGTCATCCTGGAATAGTTTTTGTTGTTGTTGTTTATTTGTTTTTTTAGTTAAACCAGTTTTCACCTCAGAACTGGAATTCTTCCTAAAAGCCCCATATTAAGGACCTACCTTTTGGGGCTATGAAGATATTTTCACAAAAGAACATGGAGCTTTTCAAATTGGGGCACGAGCGCTGTAGGGTGGCCTGTGGGGGAAGCATACAAAGGCACCCATAGACAGCGTGTTCCTGGGACAAACTTGGCTCACAGGCTTGGAGGCAAGCATGATTTTTATGTCAAAGCGAACATGGATATTTTATGGAAGTGAATGCAAAAAAGTGTGTGTTTCCAATTAAAAGCAGGACCCTTTAAGGATACTTTAGCTCACGGGCCGACCCCTTGGGCTATATTGACACTCCTCTCCTTTGGGAGTACTCATTCACAAACTTCTGCCACCAGGGGCTCTTGAGTGGAAAGTTTGAGTAGGTCGTTTATTAGATTATTAAAGACCAAGAACTCATCGATGCCAAGTGCCTGATCAAGTTTAGAGCTGGCCCGTCATGGGGTATTAGGAGCTGGCATGGTGGGAACTCGGGGCCCAATGAGTTACACATGAATTCACATAAGAACACCAAGTCCAGGGATATGGCCTCTTGCCCAAGGAAACACAACTTGATCCTATGTCTGTTGACTCGACCCTAGACTCTCCTTGAACTGGTGGCAAAGACAACGAGGTCCCCAAGACCTGGTCACAGGACAGACTGCAGCTGAAGCTAAGAACTGGGCCTCGATCGCAAGAGACCTTAAAACACAAAGTCCCTGAGGGCAGACCACCTCATACAGGGAGTATGGGGAGAGAGAACAGTGTCGGAGCCTTTCTGGGGGAAGCCCTACATTTGGACTTGGAGTTGCAAGGTGTGCTGGTGTGAAGAGCCTCAGGCGGGGAAGGTGGGTCCTGGGTTTGATATCGGACCTGCCACTGAGGGGCGAAAGCTTTTGGCCAAGCCCCATCCCCCATGAGCTTTACAGTGTCCTCTGTGACCAGAAGGGCCATCATCGTTAAGGTGCCTTCAAGCCCTGGGATTCCAGGCTCCACACTCAGATCTGCAAGAATTGGGAAGAGCAGTGCAGGGTCCTGGGGTGGTGATCCCTAAGCAGACCCAGGAGTAATCACAGAGGGGAAGGGGGCCGGAAAGGGTGTGATTGTCACAGGGAGGGACTCTGGACTCCCAGCCTATCATGCCTTTGTGAGGCCCAGGGCCCTGTCTACCTGTGGTCAGCTGAACAATGGCCCCCAAAGATGTCTGTGTTCTAATTCCTGGAACCTCAAACATTGCCTGACATGGGAAAAGAGTCTTTGCAGGTGTGAATAAGTCAAACTGAACTATCAGGGTGGGCCTGAAACACAATTGCAAATTTCCTTCTCCAAGATGGAGGTGAAGGAAGGAGAAGGTGATGCAAAGACACAGCAGAGAGACATGAGGGTTCTCCACTGCAAGCACTGGAGCAGATGAGGAAGGAACCATGAGCCAAGTTCTGCAAGAATGCAGCTCCAGGAAATGGAAATGGGCTGGGTGTGGTGGTACACACCAGTGACCTCAACACTTTGGGAGGTCGAGGTGGGGGATTGCTTAAGGCCAGCAGTTTGAGACCAGCCTGAGCAACATAGCAAGAACCCATCTCCACAAGAAATCAAAAAATTAGCTGGGTGTGGTGGTGCGCACCTGTAGTCCCAGCGACTGGGGAGACTGAGGAGAGAGGATCACCTGAGCGCAGGAGGTCGAGGCTGCGGTGAGCTGTGATCATGCCACTGCACTCCAGCCTGGGCAACAGAGTGAGATACTGACTTCAAAACAAGAAAGAGAGAGAGAGAGAAAAGGAAGGAAGGAAAGAAGGAGGGAGGGAGGGAGGGAAGGAGGGGAGGGGAGGAGGAGGGGGGAGAGAGAGAGAAAGAAAGAAAGAAAGAAAGAAAGGAAGGAAGGAAGGAACGAAGAAAGGGAAAAAAGAAAATGAATGGAAACTGTCTCCCAGAGCTCAGCCACCCACACCTTGGCTTGAGCCCCAGGAAGAGGATTTCAGACTCACCTCCACATCTGGAAGAGGATAAACATGTGCTATTTTAAGCCCCCAAATTTGTGGTAATTTGTTACCTCATAAGAGTGAATGCAGTATCCAGGGAAGACGTTACCCTTCAGTCTGATAAGCCGTGGTTAACCCAGCTATTCCCACTGGACAGTTTGCCAAGCTCAGGCACATGCTGGTAGTGGAAGGCAGGAAGCAGGGGTCAGGTGGGGATGATGCCAAGGACCCCCCCAGCACAGGCAAGTGTGTCTTGTGCCCTAGGAGCTGGTGGCGAGGGGGTGGGGCGGGGGCCTGAGCAGGGGAGGGCCTCATGCATTTGGGGCCCCTTGCTCTCTAACCCCAGAAGGCCTCTTACAAGCACCGGGTTGCAGAATCAGGTCACAGACGTCCTAACCCGGGAGACCCTCCAAACAGGGCTGATCTGGGACTGCAAGTTCCTCCCAGCTGATTGTAGAAATCTCATTACTTTCAGAAGCTTAAAATTTTTTTCCACCAGATTCTTTCAAAACTTAGGACCAGCATGGCCTTAATCCCCGTGGGTCCCATGATCCCACAAGCCCTTCCCACAGTACCGGCAGGCCACAGCCTCACCTGAGCTCTGAAACTTGCTGGGGGAGGAGGGGCGCTGTCACACCCCCTGGCCCTTGGCTGACTTTGAGTCCGACCTTCCCAAATCAACCTTTCCCCGACTCTGGCCGATCCTTCGGTGGCCTTGGAGGGGCTCAAACAAGGCTACATGAGAGAGAACATGAAGTCCAAATTCAGGAACGGGGAGCCTGGCTTTGGGAAGGGCTTGCAGAGCACAAACAGGAAAATCTGAAAATAGAATAAAGAAAGTGCATGACAGGTGAGGGAATGACAATGGAGGAAAAACAGGCTAGGCCTCAATTAGAGAGAAAGAAAATCAAGGTTCTGATTTTTCATCCCTTATTCTCTGCCATCACCAAAGGCTACAGCATCAGCAGTGACATATTCTCCAGAAAAGCGAAGAAATGGAAAACCTTGATTAACTAGCATCTAGACCAACCCTCCTCTTCCCCTATTCTAGTGTCTGAAGCTTTCACTTAACAAGAATCCTTTCTGCAGATTTGGCTCTAATCAAGAAATAAAAATAGCTTCAAGAAAAGCAAAAATCTTCCACACAAGATTTTAAAAGCCAAAACCCCACATCCCCTCTGTGGCATGGGCCCAGAGGACATTCATTTCATCTGGCCCCAGGCCTCCAGACCCTCTTTGTTCCATCCCCACCAAGACCCCAGAGAGGAGTCTTCCTTTAAAAGGTTCTGATTAGGGCCGGGCTCGGTGGCTCAGCCTGTAATCCCAGCACTTTGGGAGGCCGAGGTAAGTGGATTGCCTGAGCCTGAGGGTTCGAGACCCATGCGGGCAACTTGGTGAGACCTCGTCTCTAAAATAAATCAAAAATTAACTGGGCGTGGTAATGTGCGTCCGTAGTTCCAGCTACTCGGAAGGCTGAGGCAGAAAGATCGCCAGAGCCCAGAAGGTTGATGCTGGAGTGGCCGTGAGTATGCCACTGCCCTCCAGCCTGGGCAACAGAGTGAGACTCCAACTCAAAAAAAAAAAAAGGTTCTGATGAGGTCACTCCTCTGCTCAAAAATCTGCAATGGCTCCCTGTTGTCCCCAGAATAAAGTTCATGTTTTCTAACCTTAAAATCTCAGGCTCTGGTGTGAGCTCTCCTTCCTCTGTTCTTAATAGCCTTAATAGAGGACTTCCCACCAGTTTTTGACCTCTGCTGTAACACCTTGACCTCGACTGCCACCTGAGGCGTTCACTTAGAGGTGGCCCTCAGGTCGTCCAAGATGAGACTCATGAGACTCATCACTCCCGCAAACTTTGCCCTTCTTCAACCTTGCCTGCTCTAGTTCTCTCAAGCCAAAATCATCCTGTGGCCCCGTCTGACCACCAAAGCCATTTCCTCCTCTTCCTGGACACACAGTTTGGACTACATTTCCCAGGCCCCCTTGAGGTTAGGAGCAGCCATGAGAACAAGCGGAGCCGGAAGAATTGAGGCAGCCAGTGATTTACAACCCTTCAAAGTCTGCCCCATAAAAACCTCCTCCTATTCCCATGCCCCCTTTTTTTCCTAGTGGGCTGGAGGGAGACAACCTCCGGGGTGAACTTGGGGAGCCATGTGTTGAGTAGGTTAGCTCCACAAGATGAAAGAAGCCTGGGTCCCTGAGTCACTGCTTGAAAGAGAGCTGCCCAACCGGGGACACTCAAACAGAACTATTACATGAGCAAGAAATAAGCTTTTGTTGTATCAGACTGGGTGTGATGACTCACGATTGTAATCTCAGCACTTTGGGAGGCTGAGGCAAGAGGACTCCTTGAGCCCAGGAGTCTGAGAACAACCCGGGCAACATAACAAGACCTCAGCTCTACAAAAAATAAAAAACAGCTGGATATGGTGGTATGTGCCTGTAGTCTCAGCTACTCAAGAGGCTGAGGTGGAAACATCACCTGAGCCCAGGAGGTTGAGGCTGCGGTAAGCTGTGATTATGCCACTGAACTCCAGCCTGGGCAACAGAGAGAGAACCTGACTCAAAAAAAAAAAAAAAAAAGACCAGGTGTGGTGGCTCACTCCTATAATCCCAGCACTTTGGGAGGCCAAGGTGGGAGGATTACCTGAGCCCATGGGTTCAAGGCCAGCCTGGGCAACTTGGCAAGACCTCATCTCTACAATAAGTTAAAAAATTAGCCAGGCGTGATGGCACGTGCCTGTAGTTCCAGCTACTTGGAAGGCAGAAGCGGAAGGATCACCTGAGCCCAGCAGGTTGAGGTTGCGGTGGCCATGAGCAGCGTGCCACTGCACTCCAGCTTAGGCAACAGAGTGAGACTCCAACTAAAAAAAAAAAATCTTTTATTGTGTCAGTCTACTGAAATGTGTCATGTTCATTTGTCTTATCTCCCATGCTCAGAAACCAAGCCTTGTCTATTTTAAGTCCTCATGTCTCTTGATTTTCTTCCTTTCTGCTCACCTACTTTACTAGTTCTGGCCTCAACATCTCCAGTCTCCTAGCTGGTCTCCACACTTCCCCCAGATAGCCACTGCCTCTCAGTCTGAGGCCCAACGTGCACTTAGGAAGCAGGCGTGAACCTTCGAGGAGGAGATCAAAACCCAGGTGAGGGCAGAGATTGACGAGACAGAGGAGCCCGGCTCAGCCTGGATCAGCTGACCCCCGGCCAACCCTCGTGACGCTGAATTTTGTAGAGATTTACTTAGGAGAAAAGGCTAATTGACAGCAATAATTCTATCATGAGATTTCACCCATGCCTGCCGAAAGAGAGTGCTAAGGTCTGAATAAGTTTTACGTTGAAACTTAATCCCCACTGTGGCATTATTGAGGGGTGGGGCCTCTCAGAGGTGACTGGGTCATGAAGGCTCTGCCCTCGTGAATGGATTCAGTCATGGATTAATGGATTAGTGGGTTATCACGGAAGTGGACTGTGGTTTCATAAGAGGAAGAGAGACCTGAGCTAACACACTCACCCCCTCACTGTGAGATGACCTGTGTGTCTCAGGACTCTGCAGGGAGTCCCCACTAGCAAGGAAGGCCCTCTCTGGACACCTCAGCTTTCATACCTGTAAGAAGGAAATTCCTGTTCTTTACAAAGTACCCAGTTTCAGGCATCTTGTTATAAGCAACAGAAAATGAACCAAGACAGAGAGGGTTCTTTTCAGTCTTTGGTTTGGCTCCACGCTGGAGGCAGCCATCGTTTCCTCCAAGTCTAGGGCGCGTCTGAAGGAGGAGAGGATGACGCAGACTCTCCAGGAGCAGCAGAGACAAGCAGCCCTGAGAAATGGAGGCGCCAGGGGGAGCCCCATGACATGATTTAAGGCCTGGATCCAGCCCTTGGGCTCCCAAATGTGGGAGCCAAAGACAACACCCCTTTCGGATCTAGACTTCTTCCACAGGCAACTGAACATCTGTGCATAATAACTGTTCGCAAATTTTCCCCAATAAGTGCCCAGTCAGAAAGGATTGTCCAGCATTGTCTGACAAAACCAGAAAAGGACTGAAGAGGATTTTCTAGAAAAAATGCAGGACACCGTACGTGGGTGGAGGCCTCAGGCCCAGGGCTCGGTTCCCATTCCCACCGGAAGTCCAATTGGCTTCCTGTGACGCTACAGGTTTGATCAAAGCCTGCATTCTCAGCGGAGTATGGTTCATCAAGGCTTTACTACAAGATCTACAAAAATGTCTAAAGGCAATCGGGGGTAGGGGGTGTGGAAAACAGCGGAAGGAACCAGAATCCAGAAAAAGAAGACTGGGAACCCGGGAAGTGGAAGCAAGGCAGGTGTGATTTCCCAGCTGAGAGAGCCTCACAGAAATGGAGGATTGTTTAAAAGGCAATAATTTGTTCAGCTGTAATTGCAGGTCTTTCTGGCTGATAGATGCTCTTTGTGTTTCCAGAGAAATTTAATAGAGCAATAACTGTTTTAATGACACCCCTCCCACTACTGTTCACCCTACCCCTGGGTGCCAGACGGTCAAAGTATGCTCTAAAAACATGGGCATTAGTCACTCTCCCAGAAAGTGGCTGTGCCCTACAACCCGGAAGGCTCACTTTCATTGTCTCCATACATCTTCAGTAGTGGTGTCCCTGGCATAGGTAAACTGAGACAGGGAGGGGCCATCGCACTTAGGTAGGGAAGGGGCAACTCTGGGAGGTCCTGGCTCCTCCATCACCCTCTAGGGATTTCTCCAGCCAGGCCTAAACTCCAAGTTGGGTTTTTTTGTTTGTTTTTGTCTTTGTCTTTAAGAGACAGAATCTTGCTCTGTTGCCCAGGCCAGAGTGTTTGATAAGACTGTTGGGGACTTAGATAACCTGAACTTGGGACTTGAAGTTTCTGAAAGCATATCGGTTGGGAACATAACCCGTGGGTTTGCTTTGGGTCACAGGTTTATATGACTTTGGAGAGTGCCTCTGGGCTCGAGCAACAACTGGCACAATTTTATTTGTTGTGGTTGTTTAAGGAGCGGGAATTACTGACCACCCCAGGAGCTGAAGATCTTTTCCCTCCCATGCTAACACAGTGTGTGTGGCTCTTAGGAGCATTTGCAACCCCTCCCCCAGGCCACAGGGCTGGCCAAATCCAAGGAGCAGGTGGGGACAACCGCCTCTCACCAGTCACACTTAGAAGGAAGGATCTGGGGAGGCTGACAGAGGAGTCTGGTGGCCGATGGTTGGGGTTACTTTCTTTCTGTCACGTAAATTCCATTAGGATGAAGATTGTGGCCTCACCTGTGGTGACCAGCTGTCCCCCTTTGCCCAGAACTTTAACCTGGAAAGCCTTGCCTCCCAGGGAATCCCTCAGTTCCAGGAAAACCAGGATGGGCAGTTATTTTAGTTAGCCCCAGGTCACATATATAGTAGACACTAAACAAATATTTGTTGCATAAACATATTTCTGTTTATTTAGTTCGATTTAATACCATCGGATCTCAGAGACTTGTATTGAACAGGCATGTAGCCAAGCAGCCCGTTTCTTGAACTCCACAGTTTGCAAAGCTCTTTTGTGTAAACCGCCCAGACCAGGTCCTCCTGGAAGGTGATTGGTGAATGGAAAGGTAGGTGGTTCTCCCAAGGCTCCCAAGGCTGTCACTAAAGCTCCAGGTCAATCTGGCAGCTCCAAAGTAGAGGCTGGAGGGAGGGGTGGGTAGCCAGGATGAGGGCGGGGCCTTGAGGGAAGGGAACCCTTCCCCAGCGCTCCACTGCTTCTGAGCTGGAGCTTCTCCTTCCAGGCCTGCCAGGGAGTGGGGCGTCCGCATATTACTTTCAACAAGAAGGTGCTCATCCTTCATTTCCCTCCAGACGTTTCCCAGAAGCATTTTGGCAAGAAGGTGAGTTGGGAATGGATCCCACAGATGCTCTGCATTCACGAGAGGAACCCCCAGGGAGTTCAGAGGCGTGCAAGGAAGAGGGAACCCACATCCCACAGTGCACAGCAGAGATTTGTGTCACCAACAACTCGGCTCCTGCAGCAGTGAGCTGCAGGTTCTGGTTGGGAAGCCACGAGTTCTAAGTACAGCCCAGCCAACCCAGTTTTCAACAGAGGCTAAAACTGCTTCCTGCTGGCCAATCTGTGACCTCACCTGGGTGTAATTAGGAAACCCTCCCGGGCAGTGAGTGCAGTCATCACCCTGGACAGAGACTCACTCTTCTCCAGAAGAGCAGAGTGGCCTGCCCCAGTTCCTGGGCCACAGAGAAGTCCGTCCCAGGTAGTGAGAGGGTCCATGTCTTCCCAGACACAGATGTAAAGATCCACTTCTGAATTCTGGAGGGAATATTCCAGAATCCTCAGTGGGCTGTCGAGGGTCGGTGAGGCCATCACACTCCTCATGCTGTGTCCACACCAGCAGCACCCACCCAACACAAGCCTGTCTCTAGGAAGCTGCCTTTGCTGGGTGTCTGGGGCCCTGGCTCGGCGTGGAAACAGTGCAGGACTCAGGGTCTGAGAATCAGCAGCACAACAGGCGGCTAGGCCTGCAGGGCATGGGACCTGGGCGGCCATGGGAAGGGCCTGAATTCTGCCTTTGTCTCCTCCTCTCCCCCACTGCCACCTCCACAACCCCCATCAGCCCTCGGGAACCAGGCTCATTTTGCTCCCCACCTTCCCTGTCTCTGCACGGTCATCCATGATGTGCAGGCCACAAGGCTCCAGCGGTGTGGTGTGCCACTGATGTATGGTGTCTCTTGTTGTTGGGGCCTTCTTTTTTTGCCAGGGTCACACCCAACACAGTAGGGTACATATGGTGTGTGTATTGGGGGCATGGACACATCCACCACATATAGGACATCACAGTTGGGTGCTGGCAGAGATATCAGTGATGACCACGATGACGGTGAGAGTGGCGTGCAGGGGTAGATGGACTGAGGAGATGGCCGGTGGTGACAACACGCTTGCAGTGCAGGGAGTTCCAGCACTCAGCCTGAGGGTGGAGGCAGCATCTCCTTCGGTACTGCAGGTCTGGGCTTGCCATCACCAGTCCATGGATGTGCCCCTGCTACAGATTCCAAGTTACTCCTCGCCCCGTGGCATGACTCGGTCCATCCCTGTCAAATGGTACACATGGGGATAACAGTGAAACTCTGGAAGAACTCGACTCTGCGAGGAGAGCACAGCAACAGAGGGTGCCACGCCCAAGTGCATGTGGCAGTCCCCCGGTCAGGAGAGCTCAGGTGTGAAGGAGTCTGGGCGTGAAGGCGCATTGGCGTGAAGAAGCATGGGCATGAAGAAGCATCGGGAGCACGGGCGTTGAAGAAGCACCAGGCATGAAGGAGCACAAGCGTGAAGGACCCCAGGTATGAAGGACCCTGGGCGCCAAGGAGCACAGAAGCGAAGGAGCACCCGGTGTGAAGGAGCACCCGGTGTGAAGGAGCACCAAGTGTGAGGGAGCACAAGCAGCTGCTGTCTCACTGTTCATGTGTCCGTGCCCCTGGGAGCAATCGCTAACTTTTCACAGGTTGGAAAATCATTCATTTCCTGGTAATGACCCTGGGGATTCCTGGTCTCTGAAGTAGAGCTCCGTTTGCACCTGAGAACACTGTGTTTGGGGAGCATGTGCTGGGCATTGCAAACACACTTCCTGCGGGAAGGCTCAGGGGCATCACCAGGCAAGTGGGTCGAGGGCCTCAGAGCGCCACCCTCTCAGCCAAGGTGACACACCAGGCATCTGCCCCTTGGTCCCGGTCAGGGCGTGGAGAGCTGGGGCAGATCCCCCCTTGGCCCGGCGGCTGGGAGTCTGAGGAGGGGCAGGAGTGAAGGAGCACTGGTGTGAAGGCTGAGGCCAGGGCAGCCTGCCTGCTTCTTCCCCAGGCTCACGTGCCTGCTGGTTGGGCCTGGAACCCACAAGACTGTGACAGGCACCTGCATCCCTCTCTAGAATGTCATCCAGCTGCTTCCTCGCTGCGTCTCCCACTCCTCGGACTCACCTGTCCACCTGGGAGCCCACCTTGACCTCTGTTCCCCACCTGAGTTTCCAGATGGACATGCAGGTGCAGACTTTGATCTTGGACTCCAGCACACGGCTCTGGTCCAGCCCCCAGCTTAGGCATTATGCCTGGATGGTCGTTGCACCCCCAAACCTGCTATCACCTCCCTTCTCCATATGTCTGTAGGCTGACCCAGGCCACTGGGGTCCCTCTGCCCCAGTTCTTTCCTTATCGTCAGAGCCCCCTAGCAGTGAGAGTAGGGAGTTCAGGGAGCACCGGGCATGCTTGCCACCCTTCTCACCCCCTCAGAGGCGTGTGGACAGGATGCCGGCACACTTGGGCCAGCGGAAGAAAGGGTCTGCCTGGAGGTGTATGCTCTCCATCAGTCCCCCCCACCCGACCTAGGCCTCATGTTCTCACCCCTGCCCCATCTAGCACTCTCTGCCCCTCCCCTGGGGAATGCCACGCCTCCCATGAAGTCGGGGAGACACTGGACAGACAAGGGCCTTCAGGCTTTGGCTGGAAACGAATAGGAGCCTTCTCTGCCCAGGCTGGGCTGGCCCCAGGGTGTGGGTGCTGGTGGGTGCTCCTTGCTCCAGAGTGACCCCCCTGCTCGAGAGCTTTTGTCAGGGGTTGTCACGGAACAAGCTCACCAGCTAAGGCAAGTGTCCATTTTTAAATTTTTTGTTTTTCCCTGAGTGGTGAAACAACATAGCATCGTATAAGGAAGTGTCCATCCCTCCTGATAACACAACTTTGACCCTGCTCTTGGTACAGTTATGGCAGCCTCGGTGCACAAGGAGACCTCACTCCTTCCAGAGTCCAACCCGCCTCCCGGGAGCCATGTGCTGTCTAACCCCAGCATGCTCCCACCACAGAAGGGGGCTCAGCCTTCAGGCCAACCCAAAACAATGTCATCGTCCCCACAAGCACTTGGTAGAGAGGATGTTTATGTCTGGCAGGCTCCAGAAGAGGCAGTACCTTCACTGGGTCTTAGGTGGGAAGGGTGTTCTGGGCAAGGGGGAACAGCCTGAGCAAAGGCTGCCTGGAGTTCCAGAGCTCGGCTTGGATATTGTGGGTCAGGGCACTCCAACTTTAGGGACAGAAAAAATCACCCAGGGAACATCCGGTTAAACCTACGTGTTTACTTCTGCCTTCAGTGAATACTATTATAAGGAAGGAAAGGAAAAATGTTAAAAAGCATAAACTTGGCCGGGCATGGTGGCTCAGCCTGTCATCCCAGCACTTTGGGAGGCCGAGGCGAGAGTATTGCCTGAGCCCGGGGATCTGAGACCAGCCTGGTCAACTTGGTGAGACCTCGTCTCTACAATAAATAAAAATTTTTAAAAATTAGCTGAGCATGGTATAGTTCCAGCTACTTGGAAGGCTGAGGTGGAAGGATCCCCTGAGCCCAGAAGGTCGAGGCTGTGGTGGCCATGAGCATGCTACTGCACTCAAGCCTGGGCGACAGAATGAGACTCCAACTCAAAAAAAAAAGTATAAACTTGGAGGCACCAGGTCCCGCTGAAGGCAGCAGTGAGGCAAGGAACAAAAATGTGGCGAGGAGATTGGATAAAATTCAAATGTACGGCAGTGGGTTTCCCAGGCAACCCTGCATACCAAGGGTCTCCCCTCCTCCCCTCGCCATACTCCTTCCACCACTGGAGACCATGAGAGGTTTATCTCCTGGAGATTTTGAAGAGGCTTTAGGATTGGGAGCACCAGGAGCAGTAGAAGGGCAAGGGGGAAGTATGAAAGACAAAAGTGTCACCCGGAGCTGTGGGATGTCCCACCCCTGTTCCAGCCTCTTCTAAAACCCTTGGGCGAGAGATTAGAGGGATCTTTACTAGAGCAATGGAATTACCCTAAGAGATATATCTGCAGATAGTGTATTCGGAGGAATCTTTCACAGAAAAAAAGCCAACTGACCACATAATCACCCTTCCGTGGCCCAGATCAGTTAACAATCACCCTCTCCCACCACCATAGGCATACACACACGTGCTGCACGCAGAGTTTTCAGTTAGTCTCTGGTCTCACGTGAGTGGATGGCCAGGACTCCCAGGCTTCTGAGGGAAACATCAAAGACAAACACACAACAATGTGGCAAAGCTTGGGAGTGGGGTGGGGAGCAGAACTGCAAGGAGTAGACATAAAAAAATAAATCAATATCCCCAGAGAGATAGAGATGATATTGCTGTCATGAAACAAGAACAGAGTGTTTTTAAAATGTACAGACAAGAAAGAGCTCCTAAAAATTAAAAATATGATCATCAGAAGGAAAAGTTCAATAGAAGAGATGGAAGCTGAAATCTTCTTGAAAGATGAACAAAAAGATGGAGAAAAAAAGGAGAGAAAAGTTAATGAAGGGCTTATTCTAGGCAGCCCAGCATGATTATAGAAATGTCAGAAGGCCAGAAGACCAACCAGACAAGATGCAAACAAAGTGCTGGACGTTCATTTTTTTTTTTTAATTACACTGAAATTTTCAGAACTGAAAGGCATGACTTGTTGGGTTGAAGGCCCATCAGTGGCCTGGCACAGTGGTTCTCAGACTGTGTGGTCCCTGAACATCCTTTCCTGATAAAAACATAAAGTAAGAATAGAAGGAATCTATTCGTACTATCTAAGAAAAACTTACAGATAACATCATATTTAATAATGAAAGACTGGTTGCTTTCCCCGTGATCAGAAACTCTATTCAACATTATGATGGAAGGCTTCACCGCGGCAATTAGGCAAAAAAATTAAAGTAAATAAATGAAAGGAATCCAGATTGGAAAAGAAGTGAAAAATATCTCTAATCACTGACCACATGATCTTTCATATAGAAAATCCTAAGAAATTCACCAAGAGAAAAACAAACAAGTAAACAACAACAACAAGCATTTAAAAACCTGTAAGACAAATAAGCTCAGCAACAGGACACAAGATCAATCTACACAAATAAGTTATATTTCCACTCTTTTTTTCTCCCTTCCTTTATTTATTCGTTTTCTTTTTTGAATTGGAGTCTCACTCTGTTGCCCAGGCTGGAGTGCACTGGCATGATCATGGCTCACCACAGACTCAACCTCCTGGTCTCAGGCAATCCTTCTGTCTCAGCCTCCCACGTACAGGCACATGCCACTTTTACCCAGTTAGTTTTTTTGTAGAGACGAGGTCTTGCTAAGTTGCCCAAATTGGTCTTGAACTCCTGTCCTCAAGTGATCCTCCTACACTGGCCTCCCAAAGTGCTGGGATTATAGTTGTGAGCCACCATGCCATGCCCAGCCATAATAAATCATATTTCTACACGTTAGCAGTGAACAATCTAAAAACAAAATTGAGAAAATTACTCAGTTTATAATATCATCAAGAAATGTACTTAGGAATAAATTTAACAAAAGAAATGTAGAACTTACATACTGAAGATCATAAAAAATTGTATAAAGAAATTAAAGAAGACAAATAAATGGAAATATATTACATGATTATGGATATGAAGACTTGATACTGTTCAGATGAACGTACTCCTCAAATTGATCTACAGATTCAATAGAATTCCTATCAAAATCCTGTTTTGTTTTTCTTTTGTTTTGCAGAAAGCTGATCCTAAAATTCCTGTGGAAATTCAAGGAGACTAGAACAGTCAAAAACAATCTTAAAAAGGAAAAATTGGAGGAATCATACTTCCAATTTCAAAACTTACTACAAAGCCATAGTAATCAAGACAGTGTGGTACTGGCATAAGACATGAACATATAAATCAATGGGATAGAATTGAGAGTCCAGAAATAAACCCTTACATTTATGGTCAGTTGATTTTTTTTTATAATGGAGCCAAGATAACTCGATGGGAAATAACTGTTTTGTTCAGTCGTGTTGGGACAAGTGGATATGCACATCAAAATAAATTAATTTGGTCTTCTATCTCACACTATATACAAAAATTAACTCCAAATAGATTAAAGACCTAAATGTAAGAGTGAAAACTGGGCGGGTGCGGTGGCTTACACCTATAATTCCGGCACTCACTTTGGGAGGCCGAGGCGAGAGGATTGCCTGAGCCCTTGGGTTCGAGACCAGCCTGGGCAACTTGGCACGACTTCATCTCTATTTAAAAAAAAAAATTAGCTGGGCATGGTGGCACATGCCTGTAGTTTTGGCCACTTGAAAGGCTGACGCGGAAGGATCGCCGGAGTCCAGCAGGTGGAGGCTGCGGTGGCTGGGAGCGTGCCACGGCACTCCAGCCTGGGTGACGGAGTAAGACTCCAACTAAAACAAATAAACAAACAAAAAAAACACAGGCAAAGGACTTGAATAGATATTTATCCAAAGAAGATATACAAATGGCCGATCCAATAATTTCCACCAATAGTGTATGAGGGTTCCTATAGCACCTCATTTTCCCTAAGAGTAGATGCTGTCAAGGTTCTTTTACTAATCTAAGTGGGAATAAAGTGGTGCTCCAATATGATCTACACTTAAGTTTATTTATTCCTCATCATGTTGAGCCTATATTTCTTATCTGAAAATACCTTTATTTTAACGTTGTTTTGAAATTTTGAAGATTCCATTTTGCAATCTTGTTGCTGTTGAGAAATTTGCTATTGGTCTAGTTGTTATTCTATCCTAGGTTTTCTGTTGTTTCTCTCTGGCTGCCTTATATTTATATGTTCTTTTTGTCATTGGGAATCTGAAGTTTTAGCAGAAACTATCTAGGTGTGGATTTCTTTTCATTTCTTCTGCTTGAGAATATTGTGTCTTTGGAATCGCTAGACTTTTGTTTTACGTCAACAGAGACGATTTTCCTCATCATCTCTTTGAATACTACCTCTCATTCAGTGTGTCTATTTCTTCTTTATATAACTCCAGTTGGCATGTGTTAGATCTTCTCATTCTGTCTCTCATATCTTTTAAATTATCTTTCATACTTTTTTTTGAGCCAGAGTCTCACTTGGTCACCCAAGTGAATGCAGTGGCATGCTCAGTCATCATAGCCTCGACCTGCTGGGCTCTGGTGATCCTTCTGCCTCAGCCTTCCAAGTAACTGGAATGATATGTGCACACTACCATGCCTGGCTAATCTTTTGATTTATTGTAGAGATGAGGTCTTGACAAGTTATCCAGGCTGGTTTTGAACTCCTGGGCTCAGGCAATCCTCTCCTCAGCTTCCCAAAGTACTGGGATTACAGGTGTGAGCCACCCTGCCCGGCTCTTTCATACTTTTTAACTGTTGGTTTTTCTGTTCTGAGATCTGGTAATTTCCTCAACTATATTGTCAAGTTCATTAATTTTCTCCTCAACTGTATCTAATCTTCTATTAAACTTATTAATAGAATTTGTATTTCAATAATTGTATTTTTTATTTCTAAATGTTTCATTTAGTTGTTTGATCTGTCTGATCAAACCAAATAGCCTTTGGCTCTTCATACCTTTTTGAGTTTCCATTCTTTATTCTTTAAATTACTTCATCTATTCCTGATCTGTATCTGACAATTTCAATATCTAATGTCCTTGAGAGACTAGGTCTTTTGTGGTTGTTTCTGCCCTATGATTTGGGATGGCTTGCTTCCTTTTGCATGTGATCTCCAATTGTAAAATCATACCTGTTTCATTTTAATGTGCAGACATCTTATGTGCTTAAACAGGAGATGTTCTCCAGAAAGGATTTGCATCTGTTTCTTCAGGGAACTACTCAGTACTATCACTTCAAACCCCCTTAGCCCCACTGCAGGTCCCACCATAACGCAGAAGTCTCAGATTTTGCTCCTCAATGTCATAGAGGGCCCAAAGCTTAAATTTCCAATATCAGGGCTGATGCTAGTATTTTCCCATGGAAACTCTGGTTTTCTTACTTGCTGACAACTCATTACTCAGGTTTCAGCTTACTGTTATTTTGGGGGGGAGGATTAAGATGTTGTTTGGAAACTTTCTTTACATTTTTTGTGAATTCAGCAATACATTAAAAAGTAGGTTTGTTGGAGCCAAGCAGAGCTGAGAGCCCAGCATGTTACGAGCGGGGGGGGGGGGGGGGGGCAGGG
>CAUYQG010042637.1:0-23668 GCA_963574415.1 Tarsius wallacei
AAAATCTCTGGGACGCCATGAAAGCTGTAGTAAGAGGGGAATTTATATCCCTACAAACGCACATGAAGAAAATGGAAGGATCACAAATTAATAGCCTAACAAGCCACCTAAGGAAGCTGGAAAAGCAAGACCACAAAAACCTTAATTTCAGCAGAAGAATCCAGATCACCAAAATAAAAACCCAAATCCAGGACATAGAAGACAAAAAGATAATACAAAAAAAAAAGATTGTGTAAGAGAGACTGTTACACCTACTAACTTATTTTGCAGGTAAGAAAACAGAAGCTGAGAGAATGTCATAGTTCACAAACAGCCTAATGGACTTTTAGATGTCTGATCACTCCTAACATGGGAGCAGTGGTGCCTTCCCAGCCCTCGGCATGCCAGGCTGCCGGGACTCGTGACTGGGACTGGAGATCCCAAAAGAGCCATGGCCCCTGACACCAAGGCAGGCAGGATCCCAAGTCCTGAAGCTTCTTTCAGCTTGGACCCCAGGATGGTTTTGTTGCGGCCCCATGGGCTCTTGAGGAGGCTCCTGAAATATTTAGAATTTCTTTGATTACAAGTAACAGAAACCTGGTTATGGCTGGTTTACACACACGTTATGAGAGTCTGGAGGTAGACATTTTTGGCTTGGTTTATACAGTGGTTTAGGGACAACATCCAGCACCCCTTGACTGTCCACCTTTCCCCTGTGCCAGCCTTAGAAGGTCCACTCCCTAGGATTGGGTCATTAAGGTCAGAATATGGATGTATCAACTCCAGGATTCATAGCATAAAATGTCCCAGAGCCAGATGGAGGCAAGATCCCTTCCTGTGCACCGTTAGGAAGATGAAAACATTTCCCAAAGCCCCCAGAAGACCACCTTCCATGTCCAGGTGGCCACAGTTGTGGCACATGTTTGTACCTAATCAATATAGGGCTTGGGTTCAGTGACTGCAACAAACATTCAGAAATGACAGTGACTTAAACAAGAGTGATGTTTATTTCTCTCTCAAGGAAAAGCCCAAGTTGGTGGTCCTAGACCAATTTGCATGTCCACAGCGAAATGTCCCCTGCCTTTGCCATCTTTAACCCGAAGCTTTCATCCTTTGACCCAAGATAGCTCAGCCAGCTCCCCTCATCAAGCTCCAGCCAGTGCAAAGGGGAGGAGGGACTGGAGACACACCACTGTCCTCTAAAGTCATGACCTTGAAGTGCGGATGTAACCTTTGCTTATTTCCCCTCAGTTCTGTTTAATCACATGTCCACTCCCATGTGCTATTGAGGAACAGTGAGTAGTCTCTGGCACAGAATGGAATTATGGTGAGGACTAATCTAAGTTAGACCAAGATTTACCCCACGGGGCTGGGAAGCGGGATCAGTCATGGGCATCACAATCACCATAATTTATGAGCACTGGGTGTGCAAAATGCACAAGTTTCCACATAAATCTTCACAACTCAACTGAGAGCAGATATTATCTGATCTCTACAAAGACATATTTTATTAAGTGGTAGAAATGGGATTTTTTTTTTTAGTTGGAGTCTCATTCTGTCACCCAGGCTGGAGTGCAATGGCATGCATGTTCATGGCCACCCCAGCATTGACCTGCTGGGCTCCAGCAATCCTTCCACCTCAGTTTTTCAAGTAGCTGAAACTACAGGCGAGTGCTACTGTGCCTGGCTAATTTTTTACTTATTGTAGAAATGAAGTCTCACCAAGTTGCCCAGGCTGGTCTCAAACCCGTGGACTCAGGCAATCCACGCACTTCAGCCTCCCAAAGTGCTGGGATTACAGGCTGAGACACTAAGCCTGGCCTAGGGAATTTTTTTTTAAAGACAGTGTCACTCTATTGCTCAGGCTGAGTTCAATGGCATGATCATAGCTGACTGCAGCCTCCAATTCAAGAACTCCTCCTACCTCAGCCTCCCAAGTAGCTGGAAGACAGCAGGTGCGTGCCACTGCACCCAGCTAATTTTTTATTTTTTTAAGAAGATGGGAGCCTCACTATGTTGCCCAGACCGGTCTCCAACTCTAGGCCTCAAGTGATCCCCACCTCAGCCTCCCAAAGTGCTGGGATTACAAGTGTAAACCAATGCCTGGCCAGAGATAGGATTTGTACCCAGATGCTGATGTCTAACAGTTTGTCCCACACCACCTAGCTTCCCAAATCTGCAGACATAGCCTCTGTGGATAGGAGTTGAAGGAGGAGACAAGCTGAACAATCTACTCATTATAGCAGGTATCATATCTGGTGTTCTTTGTTCCAGAGACTTGCTATTATTGTTTGTATTACACACCAGTTTTCTACAAATCACTATTATCCATATCCCTAGTACCCAGCCCTGGGTCTGGCACAAAGTCAGCCTTGTTGATTTAATATGTGGAAAACACCTTTCCCCTCTGTTTTAGTTTGTAAAAGTTTTTTAAATACAGAAAAATATAGAGAGCAGTCTAATAAACATAGAATTCCCACAATGAACATTTTACCACATTTTCTTCATTTTTTTAAAATAAAAGAAATAAATATTCCAGATGAATTTGGACAATCTTAGATTCCATTCTTTCTCCTTCTTTAGGCTTTTTTCCTGTAATAAACAATACTGCAATGAACATCCGCATATTCAGGGGAGGGGTTTTCCGGGGTCTATGCCTGGAGGTTATTCTTTCTTTTTTTTAAAGTGAAAAAGCAAAATTTACTGAGAGGTCAGAAAAGCTCCCACAGTGGGAGGGGACCTGAGGGAATTGTCCACCTGGAGGTTATTTTATGAAATCAAGTTGCTGGGTGAAAGGATATCACAGCAAGTGGCCTGGATGTGGTCAAGTGGCTCATCCAAAGGGTACCATTCACCTTCATTTTTCCTTTCTTTACTATTAAATTTTTGAATCAAAGCTTTAATATATAAATTGTAAAGAGATCAGTAGTTCTGCAAGACATTTTGGAAGGAATAGCATTCTTCTGCCCCTTATGCCTGTTTTGGTTCCCCATCCCTTCCAAGTCATCTCTTTCTAATTTCTTGGCTTCATCATGTACTACTTACCTTTATATCTCTAGTTAGCATACCTGTTATACTACTTCTGAAAGTTCAGCTTCAACTCATTGCTAGGGAAGAAGAGCATCTTTCCTTCCCCACCATGTCTGTCGCTACCCGTTTCTCTCAACCACTCACTCTAGCTAGAGCATTGCTTTGGTTAGATCCTTAAGATGAAAATATACACACTTTTAAAAATAAGCAATATTCAATTTTCCTTTCTTAACCACACCATTCTCTTCTCCCTAGAGTTGAATTTTCCTAGATTTCTACCCTCTTCCTTTAGGTTCCTGTCGACACTTACCACTGAGTGAAACTCAGACTCTCAGCAGGGTGTCTAGACCCTGTCCACACACTCAGGGGTATCACACCTTCTCTCGGCTTCAATCTTTTGGTAACAAGCCCCCCAAAGCCCTAGAGCAGCGTCAACCTGGACAGCTCATTCTCCTACTTGGTGCATATCCAGGATCCCTTCATCTCTTGCCTCAATCTGAGTTTCTATTTCCTGGGTACCTCATAATGTTCTCCCTCAGTGATACGCATCCTCCAGTGATTTCTGAAAAGGAGTCTGTGGACAACATATTTCTTGAGAACTCACATGTCTGGAAATGTTTTTATTTTCCCTCCACTTGGTTGATAGGCTGGCTGAGTATGGACTCTCAGCTGGGGAATCATGTTCCTTATGCTTCTTATCCTCTTCTCCCAACTCCAGATACAGCGGGTGCTGCATTTCATGTGCTGTGAGGATTCTCTGGGGTCATCTGGTGGCTTTTCAGATGTCCTCAATGTTGGTTTAAGACTTAGAGCTCTTGGCTCTGCCAAATATCTGTTCCCAAGGCTCTACAGAGCTGTCTTGGAGAAAAAGGGGAAACAGGATCTGTGGTCTCAGAAGTCAGAGGCAGAAGCTGCAGGGAGAGGTCCAGGGTGGCAGGGTTCAGCTCAACGTAAGGAAGACCTTTTTCACAGCCAGAGCTCTGAAGGGTCTTCTTAGAAGGAGAGGGGCCCTTGTCAAGTGGGGCATGTAGGCAGAATCTGGATGACCACCTGGTAGAGGTGTCAGTGAGGGACTTCCTGACTTCAGGAAGAGACTGTGAATCTCTGAATTGAAAACATCTACATTCCCATTCATGATTGCTACCAGGAGAGAAGTGCTTTCTGGATTCCAAGAGTTGGAGTGGAAGGCCCTAACACTCTGCCTGCCAAAATGCCCACCCAGGTTGGGAAAGGGCCTGTTCTTTTGGGAAGTAGACTGGGAATAGAAGGAATGGGAGCCTTGGCCTTCCACTCTCTTTGAACATGCTGAAGACAGCAGTGCAGGGTCAACTCTCCCCAAATCCATCAGCTATGGCTAATTCTTCCACTTTGCCTAAAGATCAATACTAGAGGCCAAGTTTGCATTTCATTATTTGGAAAGGGCAAGAAGAATACAGTCCATAAAAATAATCCTCAGAACAAGTAGATAAATTGGTAAAATAATTGGTTTTCAGAAGATTTCCCTCTTTTTGGTGGCAGATTGGCCTACTTCTGAGGAAACATCGCCCTGGAAAAGACTATCAGGGCCTTTCTCCTCCTGCCCTTTCAGAGGTCTCAGCATCTTTACTTTCTGGGGAAGATAAACACTAGCTCAGAGTTCATACTCATTCCCATGTCTAGATATGTGTTGCCTCCCATGACCCAGGAAGGATGCAGATTGCTTCCTAATTGCTTCCCAGCCCAGCCTTTCTCTGGAGCTCCTGTGTGTCCAGCAGCCTCATGAAATTCCACCTCCAGCTGTCACAGAAGCCACCATCTCTGGTAGAGTTCCCCAGATGCAGGGCCCGAGACTGGGATTTGTGAGTATGTGGCTGATTGAGGGGGCTCTTGGGAAACTCTGTAAGAGAATGAAAGAAGAGGACTGGGAGGACAGGGTTAAGAATGTGCCTTCATGCAGTGTGGTGCTTCAGCCCGGTCCTAGGGCAGCTCAGGAGCAGCCACTGCTCCTGAGTTCATTCCACCTTGAGATTTGGCCTCCGTACCTGTGCCGGGGAGTCATTTGCATTGGGATGCCTAAAAGGGAAGGATGCAATCATCTGAGGGGAACCCTGCAGAGAAGGGGCAGCTGTGAGCTCTCAGCAGTCAACACTCATGGCAGAGGGTACACTGATTTAGTAAAGGACCCCTCAAAGCACCCACTGCAACATTGAAAACTGAACCGGCTGGCTTCCCTTTGGACTGGTTTCCTTGCATCCCAGATAGTGCTGGTGCCATCTTCCAGGTGCCACCGCAACCCTGGCTCCTCTCCGGTCACTACCAACACCCTTAGGTAAGAAACTTCCTTCTCCAGAGGGCATCCCAGGGGAGCTCAGCAGTATCCACTTCTAACAGCTAGGGGAATGAGTACCTTTGGTCTCAAAGGAGATCTAGGTGGTACACCCCAACATCCTTGGCATGTAGGTATTATCTCCATTTTACAGAGGAAGAAGTTGAGTCTAGAGAGGTGAAAGAGTACATCTAAGGTCACGTAGTAAAGAGCAGAGCCACGAAAGAGACCAAAAAGTGGAACTTCTGAGTCATATGCAGTGATGTGGTGGTAGATTCTCAACAACTGATTCTCCAGGAAAACAAAAAGCCCGAATCTGTAGTGCTTTTCAGTTTCACAGCTGACTTTAACTTTCAATGTGATGTCATGGAGTGCAGAGTTCAAAAGAGATGCTTACCATTGGAGACTATTTCCACCATCCAGGCATGACAGAAGTTAATCACCTCAAGAGCATAGGTAATTTGAGAACAGTGGCTCGGGCCTGTAATTCCAGCACTTTGGGAGGTGGAGGCGAGAGGATGGCCTGAGCCTAGGGGTTCAAGACTAGTCTGGGCAACTTGGTGAGACCTCATCTCTAAAATAAATCAAGAAAAATGATCTGGGCATAGTGGCACATGTCTGCAGTTCCAGCTACTTGGAAGGCTGAGGTGGAAGTATTGCCTGAGCCCAGGAGGTTGAGGCTGCAGTGGCCATGAATGTGCCACTGCACTCCAGCCTGGGTGACAGAATGAGACTCTGACTCAAATTTAAAAAATTTGTTAAAGGGTATAGGTGATGGTAAATGTAATGAAACAATTAGGCCGTGATGAAGTCTGAGCATTCATTACATTTTAAAATATATAGCTGGGTTCAGTGCTCAAGTCTATAATCTCTGCACTTTGGGAGGCAGAAGGAGAGAATTGCCTGAGTCCAAGGGTTCGAGACCACCCTGGGCAACTTGGGGAGCTCTCATCTCTACAATAAATCCAAAAATTAACCAGGTGTGGTGGTGTGTGTCTGTAGTTCCAGCTACTTGGAAGGCTGAGGCAGAAGGATTGCCTGAGCCCAGCAGGTTGAGGCTGTGGGGGCCATGAGCATACCACTGCAGTCCAGCCTGGGCGGCAAGAGTGAGACTCCAACTCAATATATATATAATTTAATTATAAGTTTATATAATTTTTTTTGAGCCTGAGTCTTACTCTGTCACCGAGGCTGGAGTGCAGTGGCATGCTCAGGCCCCCACAGCCTCGACCTGCTGGGCTCAGGCAATCCTTCTGCCTCAGCCTTCCAAGTAGCTGGAACTTCAGGCACGTGCCACCATGCGTGGTTAATTTTTTGATATGTTGTAGAGACGAGGTCTCACCAAGTTGCCCAAGCTGGCCTCAAACCCTTGGACTCAGGCAATTCTATCACCTCTGACTCCCAAAGTGCTGGAATTACAGGTATGAGCCACCACACCTGGCCGTAATTTTTAATAACAGCGTATTTAACAACTGCCTCACAAACTTCCTGAAAATTTAGCAATCTCCTCTGGTGAGTTGGTAAGAGCTTGTACAGCACTGGACAGTATAAATTTTATTGGGAAGCAATCCTTTCAAAGGTCAAATCTGATCATGGGCTTCTCTCAATCACTGTCAGTAGCTCTCCATTGCCTGAGGATAAAGTGTCCCTGATTCTCCCCCTGCTGATCTGTGACCTGAGGAGCCCACTCCTTTGTTCATTCTGTTCCTCCTGCCCTGCTTTCTATGCCTTCTTTCCTCCTCTTACTCATCCTTTAAGGTCCAGAGTGGTTCTGTACCCCTGAACATGCCTCTGAACTGCTCTGCGGGGACCACTGCCTTCTCTGAGCACCCACAAAGTACATTCCTCTGCCTACCCCGCTGTCACTGATCTGATTGGTGATGGGCACACTAGTTTCTATCAGAGATGAAAGGTGAAATCTCAGTCCCTTAACTTGATAGACGTGTATGGTTTCCAGTCAACAGCAGGGGATGGTGCAGAGGTAAAGGCACAGCTCCATGCTGTCATTTGGGGCTGCAAGACTCAGCCATCTTCAACGGGGCATTTCCAAGGTCGTTCCAGGGCACCAACATCCACTGGGCAGAGAGGCTCAGAGGGAGTAGAGAAATAGGAGGAGAGAATGGATCCCCTTGGAAGTGGTGACATCACTTCCACCCACATTCCCTTGCCCAGAACTCAGCCATGTGGCACATCTAACTTCAAGGGAGGCTGGGAACTGGGCATGGTGGCTCAAGCCTGTAATCCCAGCACTTTGGGAGGCCGAGGTAAGGGGATTGCCTGAGCCCACGGGTTTGAGAATGGCCTGGGCAACTTGGCAAGACCTCATCTCCACAATAAAAAAAAAATAGCCAGCGTGTGGCAGCACATGCCTGTAGTTCCAGCTACTTGGAAGGCTGAGGTGGAAGGATCTCCGGAGACCAGCAGGTGGATGCTGGGGTGGCTACAAGCATACCACTGCACTCCAGCCAACTCAAAAAAAAGGGGGTGGAGGATGCTGGGAAGTATAGCCAGTGTCCAGGAGGAAAGGGAAATAGTTTGGGCAGAGAGCTAGCCAGTCTCTGCATCATCTCCAAGCCACATGCCAGGTCTAATCCGTTGACTTTTCCTGTGCCTTTGGGACTTGTCTTCCAGTGAGAATGGTCATGTCTCAAGGTATAGGGGCAGCACACATCCATTTGTATACAGTAGGTACTTGATGTGTGATGGAAGTTATTACTGGCTTCTCATAATGGCCTCATGAAATAAGAACTTTAAGAATTCTACAGGTGTGGAAAGTGAGTTTGGTGAAGTTTTGTGTCAGAGCAGATCTCAAAGCAAGGTTTCTCTGATTTTAAACCTTGGGTTTTCTGCCCTGCACCACAAATGAATAAATGACTGAGTGGGTTAGCAGGTGAGTCAGTGTGTTGGTGGCCACCCAGGGCTGTTGGGGGGTGGACTGCCTGCCACTGGTGGGACAAGAGGGAGGGGAGCTGTGAGCCAGAGTTATGGAGGGCATTGTGGGAAGCTCCCTCCATCTAGTGACTTTGGTGTGAGTCCAATTATTCCTTTTTTTTTTCCTTTTTGACATCAACTATGTGCTGCCAGCTTTTGTTCTAGGTGCTGGCAATGGGGCTCACATCAAATATATGAGTATGTAATGAGATTTAAACAACAACCTCACCTATTACCACTGTTGGAGAGTGCAAGGGAACCAACTTGTTATCTTGCAAACTAGTAAATAAAGGGAACAAATCAAGCATTGATCTTGCCCTTCCTATGTGAACTTTTCCTAGGGGTAACAAAATTTTGATGAATGGAAGTGTATTTCAGCTAATGAATTGTGAATAAATGATAGAAGGAAAATATCATCATTATGCAGTCACTAATGAGATAATAGATCTCGGTCCTCTCATCAGTGGCTGCTAACTTCATACCAGGAGAGAGAGCCAGACTCCTAGGCTTATTCACCTCCTGATGAAATGAGGTAGACATTCCCCACTATGAAGGAGTCTCACCAAAACCATCAAATGCAAATCTCATCAGGATGTGATAGAAAATAGAGAGAATCCTGGAACTCATTAAAAGACACTACAGCAATGCCAATCAGCAAGATCCAGAGTGTAGGACACTCTATAGAATGGATGACCTGGTTTTCAAATAAGTTGCAAGGACAAAAGTGGAGGTGGCACGAATTCAAAGAAATTTAAGAAATTTATCAACCTACTGCAATATGTGGGCCCTCTCTGGATCTTGGTTCAAACAAGCAAGCTATAGAATAATAACCAGGAGACATCAGCGAGATTTGAACTCTGACTACATAGACATATCATTAAGGAATCACTGTTCATTTTTTAAAGCGTGAAAACTTTATTGTCGTAATGTTTTTAAAAAGTCCTTATCTCCTGTAAATACATATTGAGATCTTTACAGATAATATGAGGATATGATGCCTAGAGTTTGCTTCAAAATAATCCAGGGTAGATCCAGGCTGGAAGGGGCATTCATAGCGGCTGTGAGTTGATCACCACTGAAGCTGTGTTAGGGGGTACATTTGTTTCCTGTTGCTACTGTTAATAAATTCCCACATACCTAGTGGTTTCGAACAGCACAGTGTTTTGTTGCTGCTGCTGTTGTTGTTGTTTTGCTTTGTAGGCCAGGAGTTCAAGCAGGGTCTAAAGTCAGGGTGTCATCCAGGCAGGCTCCAGGGAGAGAATCAGCTTCCTGGCTGTTTCCAGCTTCTAAAGTCACCTGCAATCTCTGGCTCCTGGCCCTGCCTTCACTTTCACAGTCATCCATGTTGCACCTCTCTTCCACATCTCTCTCTGACAGCAGCCAGAAAAGGTTCTCTGCTTTTAAGGATGACATTAGACTCATCTGGATATTCTGGGGTCACCTCCCCATCTCAAGTTCCTCAACCTGAATCACATTTGCAAAGTCCCTTTAGCCATGTACAGTGGCATAGTCCCAGGTTCTGGGATTAGGTCGTGGACAACTTTGGGGGGCATTATTCTGTCCACTGTCTACTAAGAAGGCACAAGTAGTATCTTATTCTTACTCACTTTGTGTGGGTTTGAAAATTTTCACAGTAATAAGTTAAATGAGAGTTTGTTCCACATTTCTGTCTAGAGGGTGTGATTTTAGGAAGGGGGTCAGGCAAGTCTCTGAAGAGGTGACATCGAGCTAAGAAGTGATGCATAGTGGGTGCTCCATAAGTGGCTCCTGCAGCTCAGGTAAGGGGTGACAGGGAGCAGGGATGGGAGAAAGACAGCGAGACCCCTGTTCCCTCTTTGTCTCAGCTGCAGAACAATTGGGCAGCCCAGAGACTTATGGTCTGAAAAACGAGGCACAGAAATCTTCCTGCAGCTGACAGCTCCTCAGATCACTTGATCTGTACCCCCTAAGGGGCCACTGGCAGGATGGGGGTTAGGCACACGCTGGCTCAAGCCCTCACCCCCAACAGAGGGGGCTGTGTCCTGCACCCTGCTGGAGCTGGCCTGTTTCACCCTCTGAGTAGGGCCTGGCCACCGAGGTTATTAGGAAATGTACTTTGTAGCCAATTTGTGCTATAAATGTTACCTGAAGCTCACTTCATGCCAGGTCAATTTTAAGTACCTTATTTATATGAACTCACTCCATCTTTACAACAATCTCGTGAAGTAGACAGTAGTGTCCACCATTTTAGATGTTCTGTTGGCCAGGGTTCAACCAGAAAAGCAGAACCAGTGGGAAATCTAGAGGAAGAGCTTTTATTAATTTATTTATTTGTTTATTTATTTATTTATTTTTGAGTTGGAGTCTCACTCTGTCATCATGGCTGGAGTGCAGTGCACGATCATGGTTACTGCAGCCTTGACCTGCTGGGCTCAGGCGATCCTCCTGCCTCAGCCTCCTGAGCACCCGAGACTGCAGGTGTGCACCAATACACCCTGCTAATTTTTTTGGTAGAGATGAGGTCTTGCTATGTTGCCTTGTCTCGAATTCCTGGGCTCAAGCAAGCCTCTTGCCTCAGTCTCCCAAAGTGCTGGGATTACAGGCATGAGCCACCACTCCATGCAAGATCAGCCAAGCAAGATCGTATTGCAAGGAGTTGGTTTATGACATGAGGGTGGGCAGTAGGGCATGGGGTGGGGGCAGCATCAAGCCATTGTCCACAGGTGGAACTTCTAGAAAGTCTCGGCTCTTAAGGCCTTTAACTGACCAAAGCAGACCCATTATCTAGGCTAATCACCTGATTATCTAGGCTAATCTCCCTTCCTTAAAAGTCAACCGATTAGACCGGATGTGGTGGCTCACGCCTATAATCCCAGCACTTTGGGAGGCTGAGGTGAGAGGATTGCCTGAGCTCATGGTTAGAGACCAGACTGGACAATGTGAAAACTCATCTCTACAATAAATAAAAGTCAATCAATTAGCGATGACTTTAATTCCATCTATGAGATACTTTCACAGCAACCCCTAGATTCATATTTGATTACAGAACTAAGAATGTAGCCTAGTCAAGTTGACACATAAAACTACCATCATAGATGGGTAAATTGAAGCATAAGGTGGTGAACAGATTTGGCTGAGGTCTCACAGTGAGAAAATGGCAGAACCAGGACTTGACCTAAGGATGCTGGCCTCGGAGTCCATCCTCAACACCTTCCCACATTAGCCACGTACTGGTCTGAAGCTAACCTTGACCTGGCTGCCTTCTACCATCTTACCAGTGGTGGATGCACTAAGTCAGAAGCGTGTCAAAGCTAAAGTGTGGGACTTCAGGTGGGCAGGTGTCATGTCTGGGAGCACCAGCTCTGCAGTGACTCACGTTCTGGTTCTGCTCCTAATCGCTGTGCAGTATTATTGCACAAGTTACTTAATTTCTCTCAGTATCCCCATCTGTAAATTCGCATAAAAGGGTACTTGACACAGTGCATTGTGGGGATTAAATAAGATAAGAGATGTAAGATATTCAGAATAGTAAGAAGTCACTGAATGTCAGTTCTTAAATTCTGGTCCAATGGCATGCTGCCTTTCTCCTGCCCCCACCTTCACTGGGACTCAGCCCCAGCACCTCCCCAGAGCTGGCTGCTTCTCTGGTCTGCAAACCCTTGGCCCAGTGGGAACCTGCTGACACTGTTCCATGGAAAGCTGCCCTTCTGGAGGGTAAACAGATGGGTGGAGGAAGTTCCTCTGGCAGGAGCAGCTCTCCAGGGATGCATGGCTTCTGGCACTGCACTGTACAGAGCTGTGCGCTGCCAAGGAGTGGGCACAGAAGTCTGCCCCAGGCCCACAGCTGCCCTCAGGCTCCAGGCACGAGAGAAAGCTGAGGTGCTCCAGGCACGAGAGAAAGCTGAGGTGGAGAAGTTCAATGGCAAGGGAAGGCAGGCTCTCAGGAGGCGGGACTAGCCAGGAATGGGTTGCTGCCCACATGGGTGGAGGCAGCTGGGTGAGGACACCAGGCCAGTGACTCTGATGAGGTGGGTTCTAGCAACCTTTGCCAGGGAAGGGAGGAGCAGACAGGCCCACAACCCCATTGCACCCCTAAGCCTCAGCCACTCTCACTGCCTCTCTGCCCCTGCAACCTTCTCTTCCAAATTGGTCTCAGCACTGAACCCCTGGGCACTGTCATTGCAGGGCTCATACCCTGCTGTATCAGTTAGCCATCACTATGTAAGAAACCATTCCAGGGCCTGGAGGCTTAGAGCCACAGCCGTTTATTGTTGCTCAGAAGTCTGTAGGGACACCTGGATGGGTGTACTGACCTGAGATAGGTTCAGCTAATATCGTCTCTGTCCCTGTAGTTTTACCACAATGTCATATAAATTTAATCATATAAACAGTATGTGACCATTGAGTCTGGCTTCTTTCACACAGCATAACTGAGATTTATCCATGTTGTTGTGTTTCAGAAGTGCATTCTTTTTTATTGCTAAATTAGTTTCCTGTTGTTACTTTACCAAATTACCACAGTGACTTAAAACAACACAGATTTATTATCTTATAGTTCTGGAGGTCGGAAGTCCTAAAATCAAGATGTTGGTAGGGCTGGTTCCTTCTGGAAGCTCTGAGAGGAGGATTGACTCCTCACTTTTCTCAGCTTCTAGGAGCTATCTTCCCTGGCTCATGACCCCTTCTTCTATCTTCACTCCAACCTCTGCTTCCAGCACTGCATGGCCTCTCCTCTGACTCCTACTCCTCCTGCCTTCTTCTCGTAAGAATGATCTAGATAGTCCAGAATAATTTTTCTAACTCAAGATCCTTAACTTGATTACATTTATCAAGTCCCTTTTGCCATGTGAGGCAACATATTCACAGCTTCTGGTGATGGAACATGGGCATCTGCAGGGCTACCATTTTTCTGCCTAATGCAATCGCTGAATAATAGCTCAGTGCGTGCTTATACAAGTGTGTTTATCCATTCACCAGTGGAAAGACAAGAGCATGTATTGAGATTCTCCAGTTGATCAACTTTTCTTCCAGCAAAAACTGGAAAAAATACTGTACATTAAGGTGAAATGAATTTTTTTTTTAGTTGGAGTCTCACTCTGTTGCACAGGCTGGAGTGCAGTGGCACGCTCATGGCCACCACAGCCTTGGCCTGCTGGGCTCAGGTGATCCTTCTGTCTCAGCCTTCCAAGTACAGGCACACCTGGCTAATTAGACACACGGCTAAATTTGTGATTTATTGTAGAGATGAGGTCTCATCAAATTGCCCAGGTTGGTTTTGAATCTGTAGGCTCAGGCAATTCTCTCACCTCGGCCTCACAAAGTGCTGGAATTATAGGCGTGAGCCACCGTACCTGGCCTTGAAAATATTTTTGTAAATTAAAATATTTTTAAAAGAAGAAGGAAGACCCCTCTATTAGGTTTTTTAAAATATTTATTTTTTAAAAACAACATTATTGAGGTGCAACTTACATAAATAAAATTGCTTTATTTTAGAGGCACTGTTGGATGAATTTTTTATAGCTTCCACCATAATCAAGGTGTAGGACAGTTCCATCACCTTAAACATTATCCCTGTGCTCTTTCACAGTTGATCCTTTCCCCAGTCCAGGTAACCACTTATTTGTTTTCTATCAATATACTTTTACATTTTCCAGAATTTCATTAATAAAGGAATCATATAATATATGATCTTTTGTGTTTGACTCCTTTTCCTTAGCATGTTTTTGAAATTCCTTCATGTCATTGTGTGAATTAATATTTCATTCTTTTTATTGTGGAGTAATATTCCATACTATGGATATATCACAATTTGTTTATCTATTTACTTAGCTGATGAATATATAGATTATTTCCAGTTTTGGACTGGAATAATGCTGCTATAAACATTTACTACAAGTCTTTGTATAGACATGTATTAATTTCCCTTATGTATCTATTGCTAGGAGTGGCTTTGATGAGTAACATGTTAAGTTATAATTAACTTCATAAAGTACTCCCATACTATTTTCCAAAGTGGCTGTACCATTTTGCATTCCCACAAACAATATATGAAAATTCCAGTTGCTTCACATCATTTTCAACACTAGGCATCATCGGTCTTTTTAACTGTAGCCATTTTAGTGAGTATATAGTGTCTTTAATTTACATTTCCTTAATGACAAGTGATGTTGAGCGTCTTGTCATGTTCTTGACGGCCATTCATATATCTTCTTTCCGGAAGTGGTTGTTCAAATCATATGTCCATTCAATAAAAAAATCCGGTATTTTGTCCTATGTTTTATTTAGAGACGGTTTTCCTTAAAAAAAAAAAAAAAAAGACTAAATTGTGGATATAAGCATATACATAACCACAAATTTTTTTGCATTCTGGGGCTTGATCTGAGTGTCAACCTTAAGAAACCAAAGAAAACAAAATAATAATTAAATATTTAAAAGAAGAAGGAAGACCCCTTTATTAGGTTTTTAAAAATATTTATTTTTAAAAAACAACATTATTGAGGTGCAACTTACATAAATAAAATTGCTTTATTTTAGAGGCACTGTTGGATGAATTTTTTATAGCTTCCACCATAATCAAGGTGTAGGACAGTTCCACCACCTTAGACGTTATCCCTGTGCAGAAATGAGCAGAAATCTATGAAATAGAAAATAATAAATAAATCAGTAAAATCAAAATCTGGTTCTTTTAAATGATCAATAAAATTGACAAGCCTTGGTGTGGCCATGTGCTCTTTGAGTTATGGCTGTCGCCATGCTTCCTGGCTTTGGTCCCCTCCTCTACCTTGGGAAGGTGAATCTTCTCTCTCCCTTCTCTTTTTCTCTCTAATTTACTTTTAAATAAATCTTTTCTTCTCTCAAAAAATATTGACAAGCTTATGACTTGATTGCTAGAGAAAAAAAGAGAAAAATACAAATTACTAATGTCAAGAATAAAAGAGGGCAACCCTGTAGGGTCCCCTCTTACTATGGGAACTTGTCTGTCCTCTCAATAAATCCTACTTTCTAAAGAAAAAGAAAGAAAGAAAGAAAGAAAAGAAAACACAAAAGAATAAAAGAGGGGGCAGCACTACAGATCCTACAAGTATTTAAAGGTTTATAAGGAAATGTGAACAATTTTTGACAATAATTTAATTTTTTTATTTTACATATCACACAGTTTATTGACATACAAAGAGGTTTCTCTTTTTGTTAACAATGCTTAAAGAGGGGAAGAGTAAATATTGCAGGGAATACACTTGCTAGACAAGGTACATTAACCACAACATGAGTGAACTTATTAAAGTCAAGTTGCGGTGGGAAGCGGTGCCATCCTCGTGGTTGCCCAGGGGGTGTGGGCAGCTGTCTCCCAGGAGAGGAAAGGAGGGAGCAGAGCCAGCAGAGGCAGCCAGGTGAGGAGCACTCTGCTGCCCCCAGCCAGACCTTGCAGGAAGGGCTACATGGAATGCTGTGGTGTCTGCCCAGGGTGAGGAGGCAAGCGCACACTTCTGGCAAATTAGAGTGTGGACTACCCAGCTAAGTATCCTTCTCCTGAATACCAAGGGAGTCGACCACTTTCACAATAACTTCCAGTGAAGAACTGAGAGAAGTTTACCCCAGAAAAGTTTGAAGCACTTGTTTAAAAAGTACATCTCACCACTATGCTATCAGTTTCCTGAATGCAGAAGAGAGAAAAGCAAAGCACAAAGTCAAACAGAAACATCAACAAAAAAGAGAAAATAAAAAAGTGAATAAAAATCTGTGTGAAACCAACGTTAGTTTCACTTAAAATGAAGAATTTTTTTCCTGTTTTCAGCAGTTCATTTTGAATACGATTAACTTGTTATTGCTGGGATTTCCTCTTTTAGGAGTTGTGCATATCATTTTTATTCATTTCTGGGTAAAGATAATAGGCTCTGGAGGTGGAGTTTAAGATGGCGGCCGACAGGCCAGGCTATAAGAATCTCTGTGGAGGCAAGTGACAATAAAGACTCTCTTCATGAGTAGGCGGGCACTGGTGGGAGCGTGAAAGCCCATCTGAGGGGATACTCGGCTGCATGCACCTGGGTGCCCCCCTCTGAGGGCGACTGCAAGCCCCCATCACCCTGAAATTAGAGCACAGCTCACAAGATCACTTGCAGAAATGTCTGCTGCCCCTGGAATGTGCCTGAGAAAAACCTGCTGAATCCAGTTGATTCCCAGCGCCTGGCATGGGGCACACACCATCACTGGAACGACTGGAGCGCAGGATCTGATTATTGGAGAGAGAGCATAGGGGAATCTGGAGAGGAATACATGCCTGGTGAGGAGCCGCCCACCACAGCCATTTTCGAGGCAGAGATTTGCATTGTCCCACCCAGCTCCCTGCCCCTCCCCCCCAGCAGCCTCCAACTTGCTGCCTAAGCAACAGGACAAACTATTGTCCCAGACGCTCCCTCATATTGAAGTAGGAGAGGGACTGCTCCAAGCTTTGCCTCACCACTTCAGCACCTGGTAGGGACCTGGAAGGGGCTGCAGACTGAGTCCAGAGATCCAGTCTCTGTGAATGGTAGATCAACTACTCAGGACTTGATCGTGGTCCAGAGGAAATGTGCTGAGAGCACAAACTTCAGAGGGACCTGACAGGTGCTGAGTTACAGGCGTCCCACTACCTACCCTGATCCAGCCATGGGACACAGGGTGTGACCAGAAAAGGATGAGGAAGAACTCCAAAGAGATCAGTGTGCCCCATCCCCCACTTTACTCGGATTTCAAAAACTACAAGAGACAGCAAAGCTTCCCATCCACCATCCTATTTCAAAATAGAACAAATCCAGAGCCCAGATCAGGGAAGAATAGAGGACTGAGCAGACATCAGAAGGGAAAGCCTCTCCCACTGACACTGAATGACAAAACTAAAGAGAAAAACAAGAGATCTGTCACAAATGAGGAAAAGCCAAAGGAAGACCTCAGGCAATTCCAAGGCTACCAAAGACAAAACTCCTGAGAAATCAGACCTTGGTGCCCAAACAATGGAAGTCATCAACGACTGGCCCCAGAATACTACAGGGATTAGGGAATGGTTGGAAAGAGCGAATAAGACTCAAGAAAGACAAGATACAACACTGAAAGAACTTGTAACAGAGATTCTGGCAATAAAAAATTTCATCCTAGAAATAAATAAGTAGAATTAATCTAGCTGAAGAAAGAAAGAACTTGAAGACCAGAACATGGAATTAACCCGATCTGTAAAAAACATAGAAAGAAGACTCAGAAAGAAAGAACAAAGCCTACAAGAGATGTGCAATTATATCAAGAGACCGAACCGACACCTGATGGGTATCTCAAAAGAAGAAAGGGAAAATGAGAACAACTTGGAACAAGTATTCCAGGAGGTAATTCAAGAAAACTTTCCCCATCTCACCAGAGATGTGACCAGCCAAGCACAGGAGATACAGAGAACCCCCACAAGACATCAGATGAGAAGACTGCAAGGCTGGGATTGCAAACTCATCTGCCTTCTGGGGCCAGAAGAAACCAGGTAGAGGGGCCTGGGGTGTTCTCAGAGATAGCCCAGCCCTCCAGAGGGACCTCGCTGCTCAGCACCAGAATAGACCTTGACAGTCTCAATTCAAACCTGATAACGTGGAGGAGGACAAGATAGCCTGTGACCGACATTGCCAGCTTGAGAGTCAGGGTCTGGGAGGAACCCCTGCCCTGACTTCCTTCCACCTCAGTATCTTCTGCCTCCCCACCCACCCTAGTCACCCCTACCAAGAGGCATCTCCCACTGTGTTGACATAGTCTGTTGCTGGGTCTCGACAGAGAGTCCCTCCAAGGCAGGGCTTCTGGGGCTCCCGGGAAGAGGACCCCCTAATAAATATTCACTCAATTAAATAACTAATAAATGATCAAGCCTATTCTCTGGTCAAGAGCAAGGTGCAGCCTTACAGTGATCACCGACTTGCTTCTGTGGTCTAGCCATGATCCTAGAAGCAGTTCCCTAAAGAGCATCACCTGACACATTCCAAGGGACACATGGACCCCTGCAGAGAACAGCTGATACCCACTGTGAAGGGTGATGCCTACCTGACATCCAGCTAAACAGGCCTCATTACCAAGTCAGCCAAACACTTCTCACGTACCTACTTGCATCCAGATCCGTGTGGATGTTTTTGCTGCCAAAATCCTGCTTCTATTAATTAATAGCTCCCAATCACAGGAACATACACAGGCATCAATATTTCTCAAACCAGGTTCAAGAGCTGTTTACCCCATCCAAGGCCAGGAAATGGTGTCCCAAAGAAAGGCAGTGACTGAGTCTCAGGGGAGCAGGGAGGCCAGTGAGGGCAGCCAGGAGCCCAGTGTGTCCGGCTCCAAGGTCACAGCACACAACCACTCCCTAGGCCACTGCTGGAAGGATTCTAGAATGTGAGAGCACCAGAAGGCCTGGAGCAAAGAGGCCAAGGAGGCCGGAGGGAGGAAGAGGATGTTTCTGCCCAAGGCTGCTGTCAACCTGGTCTTGGTTAAGGCCACCAGGGGTGGTGCCCAAAGGGTCCATCCTGTGGGTAAACATGAGGCCCCTGCTCCTCAAGTGGCCTGTCCAGCCCACTGCCCCTCTGGTTCAGCCAGAAAGCTAAATCATTTCCCCAAAGGCAAGAACCTTCAGGAGGCCAGGGAAGAGTCAAAGTGAGGAGAGAGCCTCAGGAACACAGAGGCCTCCTTCAAACCGAGTGTCCCGGGAGGCATGTGAAGGACCTGCCAGCAAGGCCAAGTAGAGCTCCCTTTGTAGACTCCTGAGGCCAAGGCCCTGCCAGGCCACTCCAAGCCACCTGGCCAAAGAAGACCTCCCAACACAACACTCAGACCAGAAGCTCACTGAGCTCTTCAAATGCAGTTTCCAGGAGTAGACCCTAGAACTATGGAGGCTCTCCACACCCTAAGTGGTGCCCAGCCAACTCCAGCCAGAACAGAACCTGATGCCATGTCTCCATCCAAGGGGCCAGGCCACCTCCACACAGAGCTGCTGGTACCAGCATCTGCCAGAAGCCCAGGAAGCTGCCCTGCAGCCAGCAACCTGGAAAACCAGGCGCCACACCCACGGGCACCAGACTCACGAGGGCCCCAGATCTGTTCTCGAAACCTAGTGTGCTCTGGCAGTGAGTGGGTTTCCCCAGCCAGGACCAGACCTAATCCCAAGATGAGAGCCCCAGGAAGAGGGACAGGAGAGAGGACCACCCAGCCCTATATCCCCTGCAATTGGAAAGGAGTTCCTTCTTTCTTTCTTTGTTATTGTGGTAAAGGATACATCACAAAAATGTAGCATCTTAATCTTTTTTCTTTTTTTTTTAGAAAGCAGGATTTATTGAGAGGACAGAAAAGCTCTCTCAGTGGGAGAAGACCCAAGGGGGCTGCCCACATCTTAATAATCTTAAAGGCATGGTTTAGTGGCATCAGGCACACTCACACTGTTATGCAGCTGTCACCACCACCCATCTCAGAACTTCTCCTCTTCCCTAACCTAAACTGCACCCGCAAAACATCAACTCCCCAGTCCCCAACCCATGATGCCTACCATGTCACCTCCTACGATTACTCTAGGGACCTCATGTCAGTAGAATCAGACAGTGTTTGTCCTTTTGTGCCTGGCTTATTTTACTCAGCAGAGCATCCTCAAGGTTCATCTGTATTGAACCATGTGCCAGACTCTCCTTCATTTTTAAGGCTAAATAATATTCCACTGTATGGACAGACCACATTGTGTTGACCCATCTGCTGATGGACACCTGAGTTGCTTCCACCTTTTGGGCTATCGTGAGTAATGCAGTTAAGAATCTGGGTGTGCAGGCCAGGCACAGTGGCTCAAGCCTGTAATCCCAGCACTTTGGGAGGTCGAGGTAAACACATTGCCTGAGCCCACGGGTTCAAGAACAGCCTGGGCAACTTGGTGAGACCTCATCTCTACAATAAGTCAAAACATTAGCCGGGCATGGTAGCATGTGCCTATAGTTCCAGTTACTTGGAAGGCTGAGGAGGAAGGATCGCCTGAGCCCAGCAGGTCCATGCTGGGGTGGTCGTGAGCACGCTACTGTACTCCAGCCTGGGCAACAGGGTGAGACTCCTTCTAAAAAATAATAGAACCTGGGGGTGCAAATGTTTGAGGCCGTGCCTATAATTCTTTGAGGGCATATATCCAGAAGTGAGATTGCTAACCATGGAATTCCACATTTAACTTTTCAGGGAACTGCCATCCTGTTTCCCATGGTGGCTGCACCATTTTACCTTCCCACCAGCAATGGAGCCATGAGGGTTTTAGCTTCTCCACACCGTCACCCACCAGAGCATGGCTTATCAAAGCAGGCCCCAGTGTCTAAGCTTGGTGGTGGGCTGTCAAGAGCACTCCAAGGTCAACAGGCTTTGGAAACGGCTAGCATGATTCCTTCCCAGAGGATTTTTCCAAGTCACTGATGGACCAGTGAGCTCACGGACAGGACAAGGGACAGCATAAGTGGAGGTGGCCCAGACCCTCTGCTTTCTTCAGACCTGCCAAGGCACTGCATGCCAAGAGGTTGCCGTGGGACTGGCCAGGCCACCATGCTGCAGGTCCATGGCGGGTAAGTCCAGAAAATAGGGATCAGCATGCAGAAAGGCTCACAGGCAGTCACCACTCTGCTGCCACATGCAGCATTTCCTGTTTTACCAAGGTATCCATTATGATGAATAGGAAATAATAAGAAGGTATCTTTTGTCAGAGTTGGTACTAGAAGGACCTGCCAGAGATTTGGATCAGGGTGCAGGGAGGTATAGCCCACCCAGCTTCCTTGGCTTTCCCACTAGGGGGAATGTGAGGGCTGGTCTACCTGCTCCCAGTGCTCTATAACTTCTGCCCAGAATGTTATCTTTTTTTTTTTTGAGTTGGAGTCTCACACACTCATGTGGCGCACTCATGGCCACCCCAGCGTCGACCTGCTGGACTCCAGAGATCCTTCTGCCTCAGCCTTCCAAATAGCCAGAACTACAGACGCATGCCAGCCCTAAGATCTTTAAAATCCTGGGAAGCCTTTTAAGACCTTACCAAACGCCTTCCCATGGCCCACAAGACATGCCCTCCTCACTTCTCCCTCCTCAGCTCTTTCCTCTCACCCCTGCCCTCATTCCAGCCTCACTGACCTCTTAGTTCTGCAAACAAGGAAACTTATGCTTACTTCAGGACCTTTGCGTATGTCATTCCCTGTGCTGGGAACGCCATTCGCTCCACTCAGTACTGGCAGGCTCCCTCCTGCTCCTCTGTCAGGTCTCAGTATAAATGCTGCTTCCTCCAAGGCCTTCCTGCTGCCCCACGTCAGCTTGGTACCTCTATTAGCCCAGTTTCTCCTGCTGCTTAGGACAATCTCTGGTGAGAATCTCCCTATAACATCTGTCTGTCTCTTCACCTCTAGAGTCCAGCCTGGGGCCTGACATGCTGTCAAGGTTATGGAATGAATTGGCATCGCTGTGGCATGAGTTGGCACTGCTGGTATACACACCTTCACACAGTCAGCACAGCACAGAATAATGTCAAATTCGAGACTGCCTGGGTTCAAATCCCTCCCTTGCGCTAAACTGCCCTTGGGTGTAACCTGTAAATGTCAATGCTACAATACTGTTTTGGCATGTTGAGGCTTGACATGTCGATGCTGTTTCACAGCTGCATGCCACTGGATGTGCGTGATACCATGGTGACAGAGCCTGCCCAACCTGCTATTGATGGATGTTAACAACCAGCAGAGCGTTGGTATCATGATTATAACAGGCACAGACTGTCCCTCCTGCAAATGTTTCTTGGTAAACAGTGGTCAGGCACTGCCATCATGGGGACACTGAGGAAGAAGCCCCCAACCCAGGCCTCAAGTTGTTCACGGCTTTCTGTACGATCACTTAAATGGCCGTGCAAAAGATGAATGACCAACCGAGGCAGTGATGGCCATGCTACCACAGGCTGCCTGGGGTTGGCCACCACAGGAGTACGTGCTAGACATGAGCAAGCAGGTCCCAGACTGGCAGCAGACTCACACCCCTTCATTCATCCGTTCATTCATTCTTCCCTCAACTGCCAAATGTGTCCCTGCCCAAAGGCCTTTGCACACTGCGCCCCCTGCTGGAACACTCATCCCCAGACCCATCTGAGTTCCACATTCTTCCCTGCAAAACTCAGCCACTCCTCTGGGGTCTCTCCCTGAATCCTCTATTTCCTTGGGCAAGAGTGACCTTGGGCAAGTGAGCCAACCTCTCTGCTCTTCAGTTTCCTCACATGTCAGATGAGAATTAAAATGGTGCTTTTTTCATGTGGTTGCTTTGAAGTTTGAGTTAACATGCATAAAAGACACAGAACAGTGCTTGGCATATAGTAAACAGTAAATACAAGGGACTCCAAAATGCTCTATCCAAAAATCTTAACACTATCTTGAATAGAAGTGATGAGAGAACACATCCTTGTCTTGTTCTTGATCTTTTGGGAAAAGCTTAAAGTTTCATCACTGAGTATCATGTTAGCTTTGTGTTTTCATATATGGCCTTTATTATGTGAAGGAGGTTTTCTTCTACTCTTAGTTATTTTTGGTGTTTTTATCATGAATTAGTGTGAATTTTGTCAAATCCTTTTTCCACATCAATTAAGATCATATAGTTCTACTTTTATACTGTTAATGTGGTATGTTACTTTGATTGATTTTTATATGATAGTGCATTTATTTTTTTAAGTTGCGCTATACATGTATACTAGAAATAAATTTCACTTGGCATGGTCAAAATAAATAAATAAAATAAAATAATATATATGGGCTTATTTCTGAAGTTTTAATTCTGTGATAAGTGAAGTTTCTTAAAAGCAATCGGTGAAGAAAGAATCATTTTTCAAAAAGTAATAGTGGAACGATTGCTCTATGCAAAACAACAACAACAAATGTCTCCTAATCTGTATCTTGTATATCTCATATACAAACAATAATCTCAATATGGGTCATAGACAAAAATACAAAATCTAAAACTATAAAATTATGCCCCCCAAAAAGGAAAAAATGTTTGTAGTCAGGCAAAAAAAAAAAAAAAAAAAAAAAAGTTTAGATATGCCACCAAAATCATAGCCCTGAAAGGACAAATCAATAACTTGGACTTCATGAAAATTCCTAATCTCAGCTATTCAAAAATCATTGTTAAGAGAATGAAAAGATTAGCCATAGAATGCAAGAATGTATTGCAAAACACATATCTGATAAAGGATTTGTATCACAAATATATAACAAACTCTCAAAATCTAATTTTTTTTTTTTTTTGAGTTGGAGTTTCACTTAGTCACCCAGACTGAAGTGCAGTGGCCGCTCCCGGCCACCACAACCTCAACCTGCTGGGTTCCAGTGATCCTTCCGCCTCAGCCTTCCAAGTAGCTGGAACTACAGGCGTGCGCTACCACGCCCGGCTAATTTTTGATTTATTGTAGAGATGAGGTCTCGC
>CAUYQG010042638.1:0-47771 GCA_963574415.1 Tarsius wallacei
GGATTAATGGTGGTGGGTATCTATCTGAGGATGGGGAGACACCTCTTATCAATAAGGGTACCTGAACGAAATATTTTTGTATGCCTAACCCCTAACTGTACCCCACAATAACATAATAAAATAAAATAAAATATAAAAAAAAAAAAAAGAAGATTAAGTGACATGGGCTTGCGAAGGTCATCACTTCTCCCATAGTTTTTCAGTACTGTTTTCGAAAAAAAAAAAAAAGAACAGGCTCGGTGGCTCAGTCTGTAATCCCAGCACTTTGGGAGGCCGAGGCCTGTAGATGTGAATTGACTGAGCTTGCAGGTTAGAGACCAGCCCAGGCAACTTGGCGAGACCTTGTCTCTACAATAATTTTTTTTTTTTTTAATTAGCCAGATATGGTAGCATACACCTGTAGTTCCGGCTCCTTGGAAGACTAAAGTGGAAGGATAACCGGAGCCCAGTGGGTTGACGCTGGGGTGACCGTGTGTGCGCCACAGCACTCCAACCTGGGCGACAGAGTGAGACTCCAACTCAAAAAAAAAAACTTAAACGATACCTGGAGAGCAGCTTCTATGTATGCTCTTTCAATTATCCAACCTCCCCCAAAAAGGCTGCAAAGACCAAAAAAAAAAAGGTGAAAACTCAGAGCACACTGTATAGTCATCTCTCATTTTAATCTATCAAAGGGTGATCTGAGTATTGATGCTTTTCTTCAATCAAGGCTATGGCCATCTTTACCTGCATATCAAATCTGGAAAATAAACAAATAACTGCACATAGAGGTTATACAGAGTAGCACTGGTACAACGGTGTCTTAGAAGTTTGTTCCATCAAAGATAACCCAGATGTCAGATGGGAATCCCTCATTTTCTGAATATCTGGTAAATATCAATTCAACCTCTCATTCCATGGCCTGGAGTGCCAAAGCACTTCCTACCCTTTCTATGCATCCCAAGGGTGCTAGTAGTACTCTCAAGATCATTCTTTTTCCTCTGGTTCAGCATGTGGTATCTTAGCAGTATATCAACTTAGATCCAAAAATGCCTTTTCTTTCTTGATTCAACAACAAAAGTTACCCATACAAAGTACTCACGAACACAGCAGAGTTTACTAAAAATTAACTTGGTTGGGGCATAGGGAACAAAGGAAGGTTTACATGACAAAACTGTGCTGAATCAGTCAGGTAAGGCGAAGTTAACAGATGACCCTCAAATCTTAGTGGATTTCAGTAATAAAGTTGTACTGTCCATTTGCCCTGCATGCACATCATGGTTGGCTCTGGCTCTGCTCCTGTTTTCTTCTTCATGGACCAAGGCTGGCAGAGCATTTGTTATCTGGAACACAGCCAGTCATCACAGAAGAGGGAATCACTCACTCACTGACTCTTGAAGCTTTTGCTTGGAAAATCACACACATCAATTTCACTCATGATTTATTGACTGAAACAAGTCACATGATCATGCCTGAGTTCTAAGAGTGTGGGGATGTATCATTCTCCCACAAAGTGTGTTTCCAAATATAGATGAGCCATAATACAATCTACCACATCAGCATTTTTAAATACAGTAGTGGATATCACCCTCTTCAATTCTTTGGCAAGACCCTAAGGGGCTCAGTAGTCCTTACTTCTCTAATGCCTATTTCCCACCCTCCAGAGCTATGCAATTTCTCTCTCCTTGTCTCATGCAAAACTCCTTAACTTTAAGCTGTTGTCAATACACAAGGCCTCTACACCAACCACTTGTCAAAGCATTTCTTTCAAAACAAGAATGTTGTTGGCAATTGCTAAAATAATAATGCTTCCTCTGTCTGATTATACAAGGAAACTTTATAAGTAGGAGTGGAAAAGGCAGCACTCTGAATGCTTAAAACGGCAATTTTACATCATAATTTGCACCAATTCCAAATACCAGGAAAGCCACAGTAGGCTTAAGAGGAAGTTGCCATTTTGGAAGAGCAGAGGAATGCCAAGAAAAAGCTTTCTAGAAGCCAGGCATTGGGTTCAGACCTGCTCATGTGTCTACCACCTACCTTCGGCTCTAGCTCAAAAAGTATTCCAATGGTAATATCAGTGTACAGAAAACAGAGCCAATGCCAATCTGTTGGCAAAGACCTATTCAAGATACAGCTCATCTTTGTTTCATTTTGAGTTTGGTAAAAGAGAAAAACAACTCTCCATGGGCTTATTGACTTTGTATAACTTCTTTATAAAATGTTTATTCAAGAAACTTGCCCAATAAGAAAAAAGTCAAATTCTAAAAAAGGCAAGAGATTTGAGCAGGCACTTTGTAAAAATGAATGCCCAAGTGTCTTATAAGCAAATGAAAAGACACTCATCTAAGACAATATGGCAGAAGATTCCCCCCAAAAAAAGTGTTCTAGGAGCTCATCGGCATCAGTGTACCAGCTAACCTTGTATGAGAGGCTGCATTTGGCTTCAGTGAAATTTTTTTTTTTGGGGGGGAGATTTTTTCCAACACATTTGTCCATTTCATGATGGGTGATTTATGAGCACACCTGCCCACACTGTGCTGAGCGTTCAGCAGTTTTTGACCAAAAACAGCATGACCCCTATTCCTCACCCTGCATATTCACCTGATCTTGCCCAGAGCACCTTTTTTTTGTTTCCCAGGGTGAAAAAAGTTCTCAAAGGAAAATATTTTGCTGATGTGGAAGAAGTAAAACAAAAAACAGCAGAAACACTAAAAGGCATTAAAATTAACAAGTTCAAAAACTGTTTTGAGCAGTGGAAAAAGCATTTTGATAGGTGTATTGCATCAAATGGAAAGTACTTTAAAGGTGATTGAAATTTAAACATGTAAGAATAAATACACAACTTTTATAAATAAATTTTATTTTTTTGAAGTCTCTCCTCATAATCTAAAATTAACAACAACAAAAAAAGCACTTTAGTACTAAATTTTGGTGAAGATGTTTTACAACTGAAAATCTCAGATATTGAAAACTCACAGTTTGATAACCAAGAGACATGAGTACATTTTCCTACCAAAAGAAGCAAACAAGATTATGTATAGTAGGTTTACTCATAATTACCAGAAGAGACAAACCACTCCAATGATCACTAACATAAAAACAGATACATAAATCGTGGTACAATCAAGTAGACTACTATATAACCATAAAAAAATCAACCATTGATATGCACATAACATGAATGAATTTTAAAAACATATGCAAATGAAGCTAGATAGAAAAAGTCCATATTGCTTATATGTAGTTCAAGAGTAGGAAAAGTTAGTTGATGGTAACAGAAGCCAAAATGTGATTTTTCTGGTGTAGAATATTGATGATGAAAGGACAGAAAACAACTTTCATGGGTCCTGAAAATATTCTCTACCTTAATCTGCATGGTGGCCACACAGATCTATATAAAATCTTATTAAACTCTACTTTTTTGCAGGGAGGGGTTGCAGTCTTACTCCGTTGCCCGGGCTGGATTACAGTGACACGCTCACAGCCACTGCAGCCTTGACCTGCTGGGCTCAGATGATCCTTCTGTCTCAGCCTTCCAAGTAGCTAGAACTACAGATGCAAACCACCACGCCTGCCTAATTTTTTTGTGATTTATCGTAGAGACGAGGACTCACCAAGTTGCCCAGGCTGGTCTCGAACCCCGGGGCTCAGGCAATCCTCTCTCCTTGTCCTCCCAAATGTTGGGATTATAGACTGAGCCACCACACCCAACCTAAACTCTAGATAATTGTTCTTCATGTATCTACTCTATGTGTGTTATATATTTAAGCTTTTTATTTCACCAAAGAATGGAAGCCTTGTCAATTCTCATGAGAAAATAAATTTTCCCATTTTAAAAATAATCTTAAAGTCAAAAGGTTTTAAAAAAAATTCAGTGTGCTTCTTGGAAGATTGGTAAGAATTGGTCAGGTGACAAAAGAACTCAAGTTTCAATGACTAAAAAGCAAGACAGAATAATAACCGTTAAGAGAGTTATGATTCAGCATGAAATACTTGTGGATGAGCCAGGCTTGGTGGCTCAGCCTGTAATCCCACACTTTGGGAGGCTGAGGTGAGTGAATTGCCTGAGCCGAGGGTTCGAGACCCGCCTGGGCAACTTGACGAGACCTCATCTCTACAGTAAATCAAAAAAAATTATCTAGGCATGGTAGCGCACGCCTGTAGTTCCAGCTACTTGGAAGGCTGAGGTGGAAGGATTGCCGGAGCCCAGAAGGTAGAGGCTGCAGTGGCCGGGAGCCTGCCACTGCACTCCAGTCTGGGTGACAGAGTGAGACTCCAACTCAAAAAACAAAAAACAAAAAAACTTGTGGAAAATTCTGAGTTATTAACATCTTTAGAAATCTGCTCTTGGATTTCCAGAAAATGGGAATCATTAGGAAAATGAGAAGTTGTCTAATAAGCCTAATTCAATGATTCGTTTACATGAATTAGAATTTTACTCTGGAAAATAAACAAAGAAACTGGTGCTCTGTTCTTTCTTAAGATGGGATCCAGCAGTTTCCAAAGGAAGCCAGAGAAGTCTGGCTTGAATCTTAGCATTCATATACTCATCCCAGATGCACAGGCAGAGGGTTAATAAAAACACATGTCAAATTGTTTTCTCCGTAACCATCAGCAGCATTCTTAGTGTGTAAGGGTAAAATCTTGGGTTTCCTTATTATCATTCTTCTTGTCCTCATCTGGGGTAGAATATTTTTCCTGGACAGAATGCCTGTGGGACATAGACTAGTGACTAAAAATTCACAATTCATTACCATGAATGTCAGCCTTTCAACCTAGACCAAGAAATCCTGAGATACACAGGGAACGGCCAAGCACAGGCATTCCTTAACTAACAGAAGGCTGTTGTTTCCATTGAATACAGCAGCACCTTGGCCTCCTAAGCAATGAGTGACAGAGGCAGTCTTAGGAATGAATGCTTATCTCACAGGGGCAGACTTGATGCTATCAGGTCCGCTTTATAACATCTCTATGTAACATCTTTCTTCTTTTGGTGACTAAGTAGGTCAGAGAGAGAGGCCTGAGTGAGCCACAGTAGCAGAATTGGGGCTGTGCCTCACATGCACCATCACATCATCTTGATGACACCGACATTTCCCCTCCTGGTCTGGCCTTTTCCCATCACTGGTTACAACGCAGAGGCCCACCTTGTGGTTTCTGGCTATATTAGGAAGGAAAGATTCATCATTTCAACTGCCTGCTTGATTCAAAGATATTGTGGGTCTTTATCTCCCAACTGCAAAACCTGATAAGAATGCAGAGGTGATGTGAGAATTTGCAACCGATTATATGAATTTTTGAACTAAACAAATGAGAGAGAGGAGTGAGATGAGAGAGAGAAAAGACAATGATTGTTGCTTATTGCTATTGTATGTATCTCTGAATTCTTTCATGTCTTTTGATTTTGCTATAGAAAGAGAGAAAAACCACATTATATCTCTTGGGTTTGGCTTTGGAAGACATAGGGGTCAGGGCTGACTTGAATATTTCCTGAATATGAAACTTCAGGAGAATCTCTTTAACGCCATGGATCTAGGATATTTCATCTGCCTAAGAAAGTTCTCAACAAGAGACCCCCATAGGTCCCTCTCATCTTTGACATTCTAGAATTCTTTCAAGTTTTTCTTTTTTCTTTTTTTTCAAACTAAAACATACCAAGATTAAATCCAGTAACTTGAAACAGAGCAGCACTTTGCAGGCACAGCAGGCTCTAGCATTTTCAACCTCACACTTCTAGATGAAGCTCACCTCTGCTCTCACTTACAGGTTGTGTAGCCTTGGACTCTCCCCTTAAGATTCTTAAACCTGCTTGCTTGTCTGTAACATGTGTATAATAATACTTGCCTCTCAGAGTTTTTGTATTTTCTATAAAGCCAGGTAAGATGACTGACTTAGAACATTAGCTATTATTATGACTGTTCATCATGTACTTGAGAACAGACTCTGGAGTCAGATTTCTTAGGTTCAAATTTAAACTCTGTCTATTTCTGTTTGTGCAAACTTGGGCAAATTGCTTAAACTTCAGTTTCATCATCTGTTAAATGTGGATAATAATAACGCTTACCCCACTGAGTTGTTGTGTAAATTAAATGGGATTAACCTAGACAATGTTCTTAAAATAGTATTTGGCACAGAGTTGGATACTATATAAGTGTTTGGTGAGTTAAATAAAAATAAATGAAATATACATATATGCACATAAATGTGCTAAACAATTGATATCCAATAAATGTTGGTCATGGTGGTTATAACCACCACAGAACCTTTTTTTTTTTTTTTTGACTAGAGCTGAATCTTTAGAAATCAATTCCTATATATGACATACATTGGCAGTGAGGATGGAAAAATAGGGACATGTCAGAGAAAAGCTATGAGAACAACTCAGTAGACATGATCATTGAGAATGCTTGTGCATGGAAACAAAGGTAAGCAGAAGGCAGAATCAAATAACTCTAGATGCTCTCTGGGCAGCATTGTAAATGGTGGTGGCTTTATTTGAATGGAAACTCTAGGGAAGCATAAGATTTGACATAAAACAAAATGAGCTCATGCTTAGACATGTTGAGTTTGAAGTGTCTTCAAGACATTCAAAGGCAACAAACCACTCTTATGCAAACAAGACTTGCACAGAATCCTGGTCAAGACAAATTCCAACAACCACAGGAACCTTTCTATTTTACCCACAACAACTTATACTCAGTTTTCAAGAAAACTGAAGAAAGTCAGTAGAAGTATTTGTCCCTTGTCACCTGCCTACAAGGCCTTTGCAAGTCTGCAGGCCCAACTTCCTCTTTATATTGACAACCTTTGATGTCAAGCATTTGTCCTTTGCAAAGGTTTTTTCACATCTCTGACCTTATTCCAGCTTGTGTGAAGATTGCCGCCCCCATTTTATTGACAGGAAATGGAGTTGGGGCTAGACTCATGTCTTCTTTTTGTCCAGAGCACTCTGCTATCAATTAATTAGCACCAACTGGTAAGCACTATGTTTTCTATTTAACTCGCATTGTGTTATTTAATCCTCAGGTCAACCAAGGAAATAAATTCCATCAGCTCTATTTTCAAATGGTGTAAAGGAATCTGCATAAGATCACATTGGTGTTTTGACAAATTTGGGATAACTGAGTCCAAATTTGTGTTATGTTTTGTGTCTTTTTTGGATTTTATTATAATAACGTTTAGATGATAATACCAGTTTGTTCAAGACAAACTAGTTTTAATGGGTTCAAATCGAGGATCTGTCTCTTAATAGCTGTGGGGCTTTGGGAAAGTTACTTAACTTCTCTGTGTCTCGGTTTTCATATCTGTACATTGTGATAAGTTAATGGCATATATCTCAAAGGACTGTAATGTGAATGAATTAAAATTTGTAAAATCTTAGCAAAACCTCAAAATTCAGTAGGCACTAGGTTAATGTTAGGTATGCTATGGCTATAATTATCATTTTCTTTAGGAGGAGATCAAACTTTCAAAATCAGTTAGCTGTAAACCACACCCAGTTATTATTTCCTTATTTATTTGATTCACATTTATCACAAAAAAATTCAAAATGTTTATGAAAAACAGTATACAACAGGTTAAAAAGGAAGGAAAGAATGAAGGAAATAAGAAAATCAAAGCTAGAAAATAAAGGCAAGATTTGAAGTGGTCACAGATCATTAAATTTATGTTATGAAGTCTAGAACATTTGCAACATTTGGGCCACAAATCAGCTATGAATTTCTAGCAGTCAATGCAAAGAGGAAAATATAATCACAGAATACAAAAGACAAAAGAAATGCTCAGGAGAGGCACAACTAGTTTTTATGAGTAGATGAGGAGTTCAGAGGAAAATTTCTTCCATTGTTCATAATTCAAGGAACAATGAATACGTATGCTCACAAGTGCTCCTCCATTGTAGAACCCCGCCCAGTTAACAGGTGTCAATCTCTTTAAAAGTCACTGGCCCAAAAGATTCCACAAGAAAGAAGCCATGGTGGATCAACAGCATTGTGGTGAGGTTTTTATTTCCACCAGAGCTCTGGGCCTCCTTAGCTCCACAAGAGGGTCTTTCTTTCACTTCTGTATTTGGTTTAGAGGTTTGGCTGTTAAAAAAAAATAACTATACCAATGATTGGATCAAGCATCAGACATCAGTTGAGCTGGGTTTGCAGTCCCTGGGCTTCCTGAGGTCATCAGCGTGTTGCCTTTACAGTTTTTGAGAGGCCAGTGGAACATAAGAAAGAACAGAGAATTTGCAATCAGGCAGACACCATCAGTCTGGGTCCCCACAAGTCTCAGAACCCCAGAAGAGCACTCAGTTCTCACCAGTCTCATTGTGATGTTCCAAGGCCATTAACCTCCTTCTTATTTCAAATTTTGGAATCTCTAAAACTGCCGGGTCCATTAGTGTGGCCTCAGATGGGTAGCACACGCCTTCATTTCTCTCCAAATTGAATTCTCTTAGTATTCAATTCTAGTTGTTTTTTCTTGAGGCAGGCAACGCTTCTTGTTCCCCAGCTGTCTTCCCTCCTGGGTGTCTCCTCAGCTCTGCCATTATGGACAGGCACAGCCCCATCTCCAGCATTCCCCAAATAACTCACAGGCTTTTTCCCTATGGCATCCTCCCTATTTGTAACAACAGTTTATATATAACTCTATTTAATCCTTAAAAATTTAAATAGCTGATGCTGAAGATGTGGTTTTTTAAAAAGTCATAAAACCATTAAAATAAGCCTTTCATATCTCCACTATAGACAAAATCTTTCCCATTCTGAGCTCTTCAAGCGTTTTGATTCTTTTAAATTACTCATCACATCTTGCCTGGTTTTATGGTTATTCGGATTCATAGCCTAACTGTCTCTTCCAATCTAAACTGTGACTTTCTTGAGGCAAAATCCACATATTATCCATGCAACAGATCTTTAAATATCTGATAAACAAAATTTTTAATATTTAAAAGACAACTTTGAAGGGAATAGGGTAGACAGAGAGGGACATCCTTCTGAAGGAGTTACTCATATAATGGGTGAGATAGATACAGGAGCTTGGTTACAATTCAAATTTGTAAATACCATAATAGACTAAGCTAAGTACCTATAGGAGCATGGGGTGCCCAAGACAACTTTGGCAAATGAATTATTTATTGCAAGAATAATAAAGGACACAAACAAGCCATGAAAGGAGGCTCATGGGAAGCACTGACAATTAACATAATACTTGGTTAATACAACAGCCAAGTTGAAAGGGGAAACAGAGTGTCTTGTAGAGCTCTGGACATCAGATCAAACAAGTAGAATTCTGGGTGTCAAACAAATCAAACATTTGCAGGGAACACAAACTTTTATCATTGTGTGGTCTGACTTCTGACAGTACTTTACCTAAGGGGCACTGAGTTACATAATGAAGAGCATAACAAATAATAGTTTTAAATAGTAGAAATGGCAAGTTCAAGATCACATTTTTTTATCCCTTTGGGGGAAGCGAATCTCCATAAAAAACTGAAAAAATAAAAAGCTTGTGAGGATGCGGAAGCACTGGATCATTCGTTCGACATTCATGGACATTTGAGTTGTTCCATTCATTACAGGTGGGAATGCAAAATCTTGCAGCCAGGCCAGAAAAAAGTTTACAGCTTCTTATAAAACTAAATATGACCTACCATAAGACCCATTAATTGCATCTCTAATATTGATTCCACGGCATGAAAATGTATGTTCACACAAAATCTTGTACACAAATGTTTACAACAACTTCATTTGTAATAGCCAAAAACTAGAAACAACACAGATATCCTTCAACTGGTGGGTGGTCAGGTATTGTGGAACATCCACACCACAGAATGCCACTGAGTCAAAGAAAAGAACAAACTATTGATATGTACAACAACTTGAATAGATCTTCAGAAAATTATTCTGAGTGAAAAAAGCCAGTCACAAAAGGTGACATAGTGTGTGGTTCCACTTATATAGCAGTCTTGATAAGCACCAGGGGTGCCAAAAAAAATGTATACACATTTTAAGCTACGTTCTCTATGTATTACTTTTAGTCTGATACAAGCAGAAGTGTTTGGACGCTTTGAGCATCTCTTGTAATTGCAGATGTCAAATATGACTTATATTCATCTTTTGTTATCAGTATATATTGAGTATGACAATTTTATTACAGCTTTTTCTTTCTTAAAATGCATATACATTTTTTGGCACCCTATGTATAATAGAAATGATAGAAAATGATGGAAATAGACAACTGATTACTGGTTTCCAGAGAGGCTGGGATGGAGGAATGTAAAAGGATCACATAAGGTATTCTTCTGGTGGTGGAAATATTTGTATCTTGACTATAGCAATGTTAGTGTTCTTGCTGTGATACTGTATTATGGTTTTGCGAGATTTTACCATTGAGGGAAACTGAGTAAAAGGGTACATGGGACCTCAGTATGTCTTCACATTAACTGTTACAACTACAAGTCATTCTATAATTGTCTTAAAATAAAATTTGACTTTTAAAAAAGGGAATTAATAAAATAGTCAAGGCACATTAAAACATAATTAGAAAGTTTCTTATAAACATCAACACAGACTTACCATAAAATGCAGCAATTCCGCCAGCAGGTATTTTCCCAAGAGAAATGAGAACATATATGCACACAAAAACCTGTATGCAAATATTTGTAGCAACTTCTAAAAACTTGGGACAACTTAAATGTTCATCAACAGGTCAACGGGTAAACTAGTACATCCACCAACATGAAATCATAAAATAGAAAGAAACTGACGAATGTAACAACATGGATGAAACTCAGATGCATTATACTGTGTGAAAGAGGCCAAACACAAGCCTCTATATCATTTCATTGGAATAATATTCTGAAAAAGGCAAAAACAGATCGATGGTTGCTGGGGCTGTAAGTGGAGGAAAAGTATGGGCCACAAAGGGGGCAGCTGGGAACTTTTGGGATGGTCTAGATCTTGACTTAGACTGTATGCAGTTTTTTCAAAACTCAGAACTCTAAACTTGAAAAGGCAGAAATTTACTCTATATACATTATGCTTCCAGAAAACTGACTTTAAATTTAAGAAGTAGATCACTAAACTTTTTGTTGTTACTATGCTGTAGCTATAGTTAGAGGATTGATATGCACACCCTTTGCTCACTGGAGTTTGGATGATTTGTCACACAGCGAATGGCATGTAATTCAGAGTCCATGTAATACACACACCTACCCTGTGCTGTCAAGATGATCACTGAGGCACAGAGATTTTAAGAGATCCATACAAGGCCTCACCACTAATAATAAGTGACTGAACTGGAATTCCAATTCAAATTTCTCCAGGCTAGAAAATAGCACAGCATGGCACTATATTGTGCTGCGGGTGACACTAGAGGGTAGAAATTTCAAGTTGCTGATTCAGAGAGCAATCATTAGTTGGTAGAGGTGTGTGCATTTTATTGTCTTAAAGAACCCAGCTTGGACTTGGAATCCTGATATGGACTCCTCCTTCCTGCTCAGAGACAAATTGGTTAAAGGCCTTTGAGTTGGGTCTGCATCTGGTCATGAAAGCAGCTTCAGATGTCCTGTTGCTCAGGGAGAACAATTTTCTTTTTTTTTCCTATCCAAACAGCACTGAGACCCATCCAGCCTGTTGAGTTGATACAGTACTTGGGCAGCCAGGATTCCACACTGAAATAACAAGGTCACAGACCAAGCTCTGCTACAGACAAGAGTTGCTGGCAGGTGGGGAACAGAGAGCTGCCCTGTCCCAATCACTACCTCTCAGCCCATGACCAGGACACAGAAGGCCCAGGGGAAGACACTGACTAAGGCCCTCCCATCTATGCAACTGAGGGGTCAATGAGCAATAAAACTGGCTTAAAACAGTCTTTCTCGGTGCTGATTTTGGCATCCTGCAGGAATGTCATTCCCAGCACCCATTCATCCAACAAATGTTTATAGAGGATCTAGAATAACCAGTTGTGAAATCAGGCGATTCCCAGATCATGCACGGGGTCATGCACCCTCTTTCTAGAGGCACCACCGTGATACTCTTCATTAACTCCTTCAAGTCTTTAAGGAAAATGCCCTCCTTTCTGGAAAGCTTCCATCTCACACTTCTCTTACCATTTCACCCACTCACCACTCTCCCAGGCAGAGTACATGGCTCTCTCCTTTGTGTCTGTTCCACAAGACTCTGACCTTCTCAGGGGACCAAGACCAAGTCTTCCTTATCTCATAAACTTTACTCCTAACTCAGTGCCTGGATTATAATAGAATTCTAACATATAGTTTTGAATAAATGAGGGAAGGAAGAGAGGCAGGAGGGAAGGATTACTCTCAACTCCAGTGATTAGGACTAGCAAAATTAAGGAAGATGAAGCCAATTGCTTAAAAAATTAGGTCTAGGAGGCAACAGCGGAATGACACGAACTATCTTAGGTAACCATAGATTGTGAAAGATACACTGAAAATTAAAGAGTGGTCCACAGTAAGTCAGATAAATAATAATAATTTCAGAGGTTTCCATTCATTCATTCAACAAATCTTTATTGAGAGAGAGCCCCTTTTGCACCAGACAAAACTATGTACATTATTCATTTAACTATCCCCACAAATCAAATTGTAGGTATAATCATATTTATTCTAGTCATGAAGAAACTGAGGCTACAGGTTAAGTAAATCAGCAAATATCACACAGCTTGTAAGTACAGAACCAGGATTTGAATTCAGGCTTCTCTGACTCAAAATCTGTACTTGTTCAACTGTTTCACTTCTCTCATCCCGGCCCTTCCCTTCCTTCACCTTCTCCTTTCCTTCTATTTTCCGCTTCTTCAAGCATTAATCTTAGGGTATAATATGTTGAAAAACAGAGTAGAACAGAGTTCCCTTATTCTTGAAAGGCAAAAGCACATCTTAATTGAAACAAGATAATCCAAACATTTGCTTCACTTAAAGTTTACAAATTCCATTTCGTTGACTTATATTTACACAAATGGCTGTCATGTCGAAGTTATTTTATTTTCACAGAAGTTAGGAAAACATAAAGAGAGGAAGTTTTAAAACGAAGAAACACATATTTTAGTCCTCTCTTTTAGTGTTGTAAGGAAAGTTTAGAGATTTCCAAGCTGAAACTTCCAGGCCATTTAACACCATGCCTATGGGTACCTTGCCCATGGGCCCAGACACTCAGACACCGCAGATCACTGATAGCATGAGGCTACAACCCTGTTTCTGTCTTTTAAAATTATCTTCCTTACCTCCAATCCTTATGTAATTTCCTAGCAGGGCTCTCCTTGCGAAATCAGAGATATAAATAAAGGCAAAGCCCACATTCATCCAGTCATCACAGCAGAAAAGTTGCTCTTACCCAAAATGACCAAACTCAGCTTTCCTTCTCTCATAGAAAGAAGTTCTAATGTATGTTAAATCCAAGACCTTGGGTCACCTTTTATATAGAACAAGAGAGGCAATACCCACCCTTGCTCTGCATGTGGATAAGCACAGGGCCCCAATGTACTCTTCTGACCTAATGCCCCATTACTCTCTGATCTTTGGTTGTTCTGAAGAAATGTGATGTAGTGAGAAGTCAAGGGCTCTGAAATCAAAAGAACTGGCTTCTAGTGTAGGATCCACTAGTCCCTTGCATTTGAGACATTTGATGTTGACTTTCTTCGTCTGCAAAGTAAGCATCATTTCTTTTCAACCTCGTTGGTTTTGCTGATACTTACATGTGATTACATGCATGACAGACTCATGAAGGCTGGTTTGTAGCATCTTTAAGGTTGTTACCACATCTCAATCTATAGGGTTGCTTGAAACACTTTTCAGTCATAACCCATAGAGTCCTCTCTAGTTCTTCCAGCTAATCATCTACACCTTCTCATCCCCTCCTTCTACAAGGAGGTTTCTATAACCATCCTAATCCATAGCTACCACCACAGTCTTTCCTAAAGCAGCAGGGCTCAGATTTACTTGCATTCATTTACCGTTTTCCTTGTGCCAAGTACTATGAATACAGTGACAGGATTTAGTGCGATTATCCCTAAAAGTAGTCATTTCAGGATCCAAGTGCAGGTTGTTAATTTTAGAGGGACATTGTCATAGATAGGGAGAAATGACACAGGAGAGGAAAGGCAGTCAATAAAGGGTATGTCCAGGGCCAGCTTCATGCCCTGTGTGTACAAAGGGACCCTGCTTGGTTTAATGCTCTGCTGTCTCTGCTTGAAATTCCCAATAATTTTATCTTTGAACTCCGACATATGGGCTATGGAATTCAAGTGGCGTAATTTTGGTAATTCTGTATACTAGTCAAAGGTTCTCATATTTACATTTAAAACTGACATTGCACACTGTAAAGATGGATGGCAAAAATCATTACTAATAATTTAAATTTTTAATTTTTATTTTAAAGATGTGGGGTACAATTCAGGATTAGGTAGATAATCCATACAGGTAAAGTTTGAGCCTCCCTTTGGACCCCACTTCTCCTGGTTTGAGATCAGGTACTCTTATTGATGTTATGTTCCCCCCTCTCCACCCATAGGAAAATTTTTAAACACCATGACAATTTGAGGGAGAGACCATGGGAGAAAAAAAAAGCTTTACATTTTAATACACTTAACAGCACTTCTCTGTGATTTTTTTAAAAGGAGTCCCACGTTTTCACAAATTATGTAGCCAGCCCTGGATGTGTTACTAAGCCAGTTAACACAGTGAGTGAATGGTGCTTAATAAAGCAGGAAAACTTGAGGGAGGTGATGAAAATACAGGCCTCAGAGTTATCCCACTTGAGGGACGAGGAACTGGGGTATTATACCCATTCCCAGAGTGCCTCAGCCAGGGGCTGCTGAGAGGAGACAGGAGGTGCTAACTACCCAGCACATCTGGCTTGTCAACAACAGAAAGTCTTTTGGACCAAGCTGAAATGGTGAGGACCAAAGGATGTGTACAGGGTATTAGCTGCCTCTACTAGGAGATGATAACCTCAGGAATTCACGGAGTAATGTAAGAAGTACAGCAAGGAAACATACCATTCACTATGTGTGAGGTTTTAGGAGCACAGAAGAATCTTTGGCCATGCCTGCCCAGATCATGCTGAATGGCTTTGACTAATGAAGAAAGGAGAAAAGAAAACCCCAGGTAGGATATCTTACTTGTTTTTTATTGCTACTATAACAAACTACCACAGATTTAGTGACTTAAAACAGTACAGATCTACTGTTGTCTTACTGTTCTGTCAGAAGTCCGGTACAGGTCTCACTGGGCTAAAACCAAGGTGTTTGAGAACTGAGTTCCATTCTGAAGGAATTGGTTTCCTCTCTTATTGAGGTTGTTGACAGAATTCAGTTCTTTCTGGCTCTAGGACGAAGGTCCCCATTTAATTGATAGCTATCAGTTGAGACCCTTTCCCAGTTTCTAGAGGCTGCCTGCTTTCGTTGGCTTGTGGACCCTACCTGTATCTTCAAAGTCAACAGCAGTGGAGTGAGTCTCTCACACCTTGAATCGTTCCTGCTTCCTTCTGTAGTTGCTTTCACTCCCTGTTTTTCACTGAGGTGAAATTTACATAACTTAAATTAGCCACTGTAAAGTCAACAATTGAGGGACTTTTAGTATATTCACAATGTTGCAAACCACCATCTCGATCTAGTTCCAAAACATTTCCACCACTCCAAAGAAAATCCCCTTACCCAATAAGCAATTACTCCCCGTTGGCCAAAAACACAATGTAAACCTAGACACCAAGTTCCTGCAGCAGAACTGTTTTACAATAATTGTCCTATCAACTCAGATCATATATTATGCTAATTTTTTAGATTATCATCAAATAAAAAGGAAAGTTTTTTAAATGAATTCATAGAATTCCCATGTTCAAATTTGGGGTCCCTGGGAATCGGTAGATCCCAGCGTGAGAAATGTTTGACTAGTGAGTGCTTGACTGTTTTGTTCATGTCCGTGCCCCCAGTGCCTAGTATAATGCTTGGTGCTTGGAAAGTACTCAAGAACGATTGCTGAATAAATGGATGGATTTTAATATGGGAAATTGGCAGAGGCAGGTGTGTGGGTTGATATAGGCAGAGGCGTAATTGACCATGGGTGGGTTTATTTAGAGTGTGTTCTGGACCATCCCTAAGAGTCATTTCAGGGTCCTTATTGTCTCTAGGCCTCACTTGGTGAGGCCTTATTGCTTTATGATACTTTCCATCTTCATTAACACAGAGGAGTAGAATGTGCCAAATCCCTGTAAAGGGGCTAAGGCAATGTCAGGAAAAGGTGAATGGTTTAGAAGTGATGTCAGGGAAAAGTTTAGCCCCAGGGCTGCCCCACGCCACAATCTCTATCTCTCTCTTTTCATTTTTTCCCTCTAGGAAGGACTGGGAGGTGTTGCTTATAAGATATGAAAGAAAAGATGTTGCCGGGCTCGGTGGCTCAGCCTGTAATCCCGCGCTTTGGGAGGCCGAGGTGAGTGAATTGCCTGAGCCCGCGGGTTCGAGACCCGCCTGGGCAACTTAGCGAGACCTCATCTCTACAATAAATAAATAAATAGAAAATCAGCCGGGCGTGGTAGCGCGCGCCTGTAGTTCCAGCTACTTGGAAGGCTGAGGCGGAAGGATCGCCAGAGCCCAGCATGTCAAGGCTGCGGTGGCCGGGAGTGGCCACTGCACTCCAGTCTGGGCGACAGAGTGAGACTCCAACTCAAAAAAAAAAAAAAGAAAGAAAAGATGTCCAAGAAGTCAGAATATTAGAAACAAAATCAAATTGTCCACGAGGATTGAATGTAGAGTAGAAAACTCAAAACTCAGGATATGTTTGGTTGTAGTATCTCATTGCTGAGGGGAAATTGGGAGGATTTGAGTGAGAGTTTTATAGAAAACAAACCCCTCAAACCTGAATGAAGGAAGGGGTCATTGTGGTCTGTTCTCTCTGGAATGAAAGCAGCAAAGGCAGGCAGTGGTGCCAGACAGCATTCCTAAGACTTCTAAGAAGGAAAGACATTTCATTCTTGAAATGTAAACACAATACTTTTCACTTTATTCTTTTAAACACAACTTGGCCCTGAAAGTTGATCTGTCTATTAAAAGGAAAGCTTGCCTTAGCCAAAATGTCTGAATCACACAACTTAAAATGCATTCAACAAATAGTCATTATTTTCTATTCACATAAACATTTCTTTTTCCAAGCTCTGAAAACTTTGAAAACCTTCAGGAATTAGGCTGTGTGGATATATTTCAAGAGGGCTGTCAATGGGAATAAAGATGTGGTGCTTCTTAACACAATTTTATGAAATCCCTTTTCTTGAGCAACTTGTATTAATATTTGAATTCAAGTTTGAATATCTCAAGGAGAAATTCTTTGCAACTTGGTAGTTACAGAGAAAAAGAATGGAACTGTGTTTCCAGTCTCTAAACGTTTAGACAAAGCCTAAGAATTGTGAAATTTACATTTAACTTTAACTGGAAATCATGAATCCTCTATCCGAATAGAGTTCAGCCACCTGGAGCAGGTCATAACTCTTCTCTGAGCTGAGTGTCCCCATCAGTAACAGGATGAAAGTGACCAAGGGGTCTCTTCATTCAGGATTCTGTGAATTTTTTGCAACATGTCTAAAGAACACAAATATATTCTATAACCCTGAAGATGTGTTTAATCCCAGAAATAAACAATGTCTCGTCCCTTCCAAAATATACACTTTTATTCGAAAAATAAATCTCTCCTAAGAAAGTATGGAAGATATTCTCTTTCATAGACCCTGCTAACGTTAGGCCACTAAGTGTTTCCACCTGTACCCAGCATGGACTTGGCCACTTAATCAAGATGTGATTCTCTAGCTCAGAGCCTAGCCAGAGTATGTGTTTTAAAGAAGCAGAGAGCTGAACTATGTGGTTAATGGCAAAGAATACCCGGTCTCCTGAGGACCCCTATCCAACGTCTTTATTGGCAGTGAATGTTTGGAAGGTCATAGGATTTCAAGGACAAATAGACTGCAGTCATAATTAGAAAGGACTGCCAGCACAAACACTCACTCCTCATGCTCTCCTGCTCAGCAAGTCCTCGTGGGTCTGTCTCCAACATATCCCGTCTGTCCCCTGAGAAACTCTCAGTTGTTGACCTTGTTCAGACGCCTTCCTTCTCTTTTTTAGTTAATGACCTTGTCTCCAGGTTCCCTCTTTTCTAAATCATCCTGCATGAAGTCAGAGTAACATTTCTAAAACAGAAATCGGATGATATCACTTCTCAGTTTTTTCTAGGACCATTCCATGAGATTAAAGTTGAAACTCTCCAGCTTTTAAAGTACCTTCAAAGAACTACATAACGTGGCCTCCACCTGCTCTCTAGTCTATGACTGCCAGATTTAGCAAATAAAAATAAAGGACCCCCAGTTAAATTTGAATTTTGAATAAACAACAAATGATGTTTTTAGTGTAAGCATGTCTCATGTAATATTTGGGACATACTCATGCTAAAAATATATTATTCATTATCTATCTGAAATGCAAATCTAACTGGTCCTCCTATATTTTGTCTGGCAACAGTACTCTAGTTATAATACTCTAATCATTATTTTCCAAGTGATGTATTGCCTACCCTTGTGCAATTATTCATACAATTTTCACTACCTAAAAGCTACTTCTTCCTTCTCATTCAGAACATTCCTACTCATTCTTTAGATCCCAGCACACCTTCTGTAAAGCATCTCTGACAGCCAATAGTAGAATTAACCATTCTCTTCTCTGTCCTTTATGTGTCTGCTCTTCTATGCTCACCACACTGCATTATAATGATGTATGAGTCACCTTCTTCCACTAGACTGAGAGATCCTTAAAATGCAGGGACAGACTTTCATCCATCTTTAAATCCTGAGCCCTAGCTAAAGACCTGCATAGGACAGATGCTCAGTGAAATGCATTAAATGAATGAAGAGTAAACAACTGCAAAATAAAGCATGGTTGTAATTTCAAACACATTCTCCCTCTCCCCATCAGAGTAGAATTATGAGAAGAAAATAATGCAATATTTTTGAATGATTTAAATCTTCTTGAGCAAGAAACCACAGGCAGAGGCCTCTGGAACAGGTCACGAAACCACAAAGTAAACATCCCCTCCCCAGAAGTGTTTCCGCCCTTCCTATTCGGTTCAGACATTGCTGCACTGCATTGACAGTCCCCATTCGTAGGTAGGATCTCAATATCTCCTGCTTCTCTGCAGTTATTAATCATGTCTACTCCTTTGCAGATGTGAATATTGGAGTGTATTTGTCCTGTATAACTGGTGATTTGTCTTGATTGCCCAGAGATACTCTTGACACCAGCCACTCTCCTAGAGTGCTCTGCCAGCCCCTCCACAGTGGACTTACTTCTGCTTCTTTCTACTCTGAGCTGGTCAAGGTGCCAGGTCCATCTCTAATACCCCATAGTCAACACCCGTTGTGGACAGGCCAGACACACTTGAGGCATGCACAACTCCCTTTGAGTCCCATGCCTCCTTATTCATGCCATGCGCTTCCTCCCCACCTGAGCTCCTGGTCTTCAGCCAGGGTCTTCTCTATGGGGATCGATACTCTCCCCAAAGATTGTGCTGCTTTAATAGCACATTCTCCTTAAGCTCCTTAAAGCAGTATACCATCTTGGGCACCTGTAAAACTCCTGTCATTTGTTCATACCATACATTTGTTAAATGAGTGAATTAATGAACCTTGCTCATTCAAGAGCCATTCATTAAGAATCTAATGAGAACCTGGCCCCCGGCATATGGTAATGGCTACACCATAATTTCTATCTCGAGGAATTTGAAATCTAAGATAGCAACTCTAATAGGGTCAACCTTTCCTGGACATATATTCAACTTCAAAAATAACTTGTTTATTATCCCGCAGGCACTCTTGACTGCTTATGCATTTGCCTAAAATATAAGCATTATTTCAGAGTCAGGAATTACTCAGACCCACAGTCACCGCCTCACCTTGGTGAATGTCCCTGCAACGCCTTGCAAGCAAGCAAGAGGAAGCAGCAGTGAAAGTCAAGTGGTCCAGTGAGGATTCAGAAACACAGAGCAGAGGATGTACTTCAAGTCTAAATAAATGACCCAAAGCCTCCATGTTTGGAACTTGGAAGTTCACATACATTGTGGTACAGTACATTTTTTTTATTATACACATTCTGTGTAGCAAGTACTGTGCTGGCCCTTGACATATATCATATCATTTAAATCTCAGCGCTGCCTTGAAAATAGGCATTATTGCCTTCCTTTTTCCAAGGAAACTGCAGCTCGGGGAACATGAGCCTTATCTAAAATCACATAGCTAATAAGGGTCTTAGTATAACTCAAAACCGAATTGCCTCTCCAAAGCCTGTGTCTTTTCCACTCCCTAAGCATTCATCTGACAATGGACGAAAGTTATGCACTCAATCAACAAACATTCTGAGGACACATAATGAGTACAGTGAAAGAGTTATAAGTTGAGGTGTTCTCAAGAAAGTGTAATACGGTCCTGAGTGTGTATCCAAGGAATCTGGGCTCAAGCACCAAGCCTCCACCAACAAGCCATGTGGTGTTGAGCAAATCCTCTACCCTGGCTAAGTGTCACTTTCCTCAGATGTGTGTCAGTGATGACAATAGCCTCCCTATAATCTCAAAGAGTTGGCGTGAACATTGGATGAATCAATGTGTGAGAAAACATTTTTGTAAAGTGTCAAATGCTGTAGAAATCTGAAGTGCAAACTGCTTTTTTCTAAGTCTTAAGGTAAGCAGAGACTTGAATAATTACTGGAGGTTTTCTCAAGCAGGAAGCAGAGTAAGAACAGACATAAGGAGCCCTGCATTGTGGAGGGCCCCCCTTCTTTCTGCCCGGCACACAAAGGAAGTTGAGTCACCTCTGCTCTGCAAGACCCCCGCCGTCCTGAGGCGGTCAATTGAGTCTTCCTGTGAGAAAACGGAAACCCAAATCCTGCTGTCCCCATGGCCCCTCCTGAGTGCTGGCCCCCTGTGGTTGGCCAAGTCAGCCTCAGGGTCGTGTGGTTCTCTTCTGTGGCTCAGTTGACAGAAACAGCCAGCGTAGTGTATACCCACCAGCCCACATGCCTCTTAGAGTCTATGGTAAGGTGTCAGAGAGACCGATATGAACCCAGAAACACCAAAGGGACTTCTCTGTGGCCCTTGCCCATGCATGAATTCTCTATTCTAGGGCATGTCTGTCAAGCCCACTGCTCTGGTTTATCTTGCAGTTGCCTGCTGTTAAAGACTTTCAGGACACCATTTATGATGAGAATCTCATAAAAGGTAGAGGAGAGGTAACTCAAGGGGCATCTGGAAGTTCAGGCTTCCAATTACTTTGAAATGTGATGAATCCCCCACAGCCCACAGCCTCAAAGGCCACAGCCCTCTAAGGAGAGCATGAGCATCCCAGAGCCCTGACACAGGCAACAGACAGATCAAACACAAAGACTCACACAGAGAGGACAGAGGCAGAAGGGCAAGTGTTCCTTGAGCTGGCTGTCTTGGTCTCACCACCACTGTCTTTTGGCTTGAGGAGCAAGAGGACAGAAAGTTTCAAGGACGTTTCAAGGTGGTCGTTTAAGAGAATGATTTATTCAGATATCAACAGAAATAGGATTCAAAACCTTCCTAGAGGTACCCTACAGGCCCTTTGTCTGAGGAGGAGCAGGGTAGGTGGAACAAAAAGTCTGTGGAGTCTCCTACACCAGGATCCAGCTGCTGAATTAGCTGTGTGCCCCTGTACAAGTCAGTATAAATTCTCTGAGCTTCCATTTATTCTCTGGTTCTGAGGAGGTTCTACCTGATCCCAGTTCAGTCCCCACACTGTGGCTGTTGTAAGCATCAAAAATGATGTTTCTGTGGAAATAGATCTATTAGGTTCTCAACTAAAAGATACCATATTAGTATATCTACTGCTATAAGGAGCCTACAGCAGCAAGATGAACTCAGACTTGATTTGAACTGATCCAGATCGCTAAAGAGATGGTCTGGTGCCAATGCTTGAAGTTTGAGAGTGCTGCCTCAGAGTCTCAGGTATAGAGTGGAGGTTGGAAGGCAGGAACAGACTCCAGCCCTTGGAGTGGGTGTCAGAGTTCTATTTAACAAGCTGTCGCTGCAGGCAGGGCTCCAGAATCAATTGTAAAGCAATTTTGGCAGGATTACAGGCAGAATATCCACAGCATATTCACAGAAGGTGGGACTGACCCTCTGGTTACAGACTCTATTCCTATATCATTCCCTGCTCAGGTGAGGACCCCAAGAAACCCCCAGCCTCCTGCATGTGCATTGCGGCCCCTGGCAGTGTTAAGCTTAAGTTTATTGCTGATTCCATAAATCCACTACTTTTTTTTTTTGAGTTGAAGTCTCACCCTGTCTCCCAAATGGGAGTGCAGTGGCATGCTCACAGCCACTGCAGCCTCCACCTGCTGGGATCAGGTGATCCTTCCACCTCAGCCTTCCAAGTAGCTGGAACTACAGGCACACGCCACCATGCCCGGCTAATCCACTACTTTTTTAGCCTGGTATTATGAGTTGAATTATGCCCACCCCGTCCATAAATACTTTGAAGTCCTAATCCCCAATACCTTAGAATGTGACCTTACTTGGAAATAGGGTTTTTGCAGATTTAACCAAATTAAGATGAGGTTGTTAAGGTGGACCTTAATCCAAATGACTGATGTCCTTATACGAGGGGGAAATTTGAACACAGATACAGACATGGACAGAAGAAAGGTGATATGAACAGACACAGGAAGAAGATGACCAGTTGAAGACAGGTGGTTGCAGTAATGAATGTATAAGCCAGTGAACACCAAAGATCACAGCAAACCACCAGAAACTAGGAAGAAGCAAAGAAGGATTCTACCCAGCGTCTCAGAGGGAACATGGCACTGGTGACACCTTGATCTTGTACTTCCAGTCTTCAGAAATGAGAGACATTTCTGAGCCACCCAGTTTGTATCTTTGTTGCAGCAACCCTAGGAAACTACGAATTTTTTGACCTGGGTTCAACATATGTTTACTGAGCTCAGTGTAGTGGGTAATACAGAAAGATAAATAGACAACTACAATATTTTTTGAAAAGTGTGTTGGTAGATGTATATTCAGAAAAGAGAGTTTGAGGATGTCATCTTAGAAGAGACAATGACTGAGCTAAATTTTTCTTATGTAGGAAGATGCAAGTAATTTAGGTTCCATTTAATTTATAATCATTATTTTCAAGACCAAAAATATCTTTTTCGCAATTATGAAGAACGAATGTGCTCCACCAATGTCTGCATAGAATTAAAGAAATAGAAGCTAAAACTATAAAATGAATTAAGAAAAAAATTCAAAGAACTCTGGTCTCTGTTGAATTAATATGACTCATCTGCCTGCTAAAGCATGTAAAAATCACTACAGCTATATGTTCAAAATTACTAAGACTATATCTTTAAGATATCCTATAATTCATTCTTTTTTACTGATCCAGAGTGACACTCCACTGGTGCTGGGGTTTAGCTGAAATGTCTGTGTTTAGGCTCCTGAAAGTCATTCTCACTGGAAGCTTTTTCTTGCCCTCTGCACTTTCTACTGTCATTTAGACAATACTCTCTTGTGCTCCCCAAACACCTTTTCATTCCTCCATAATAGATCCATCCCATTACACTGTGCCAATCACATGTCAAACACTTACATGCCATGTGAGCTCTTTGCTACAGGGACTGATCTTTCCCTTCCCTGTATTCCTGAAGTGCATTCCTGAACCTGGCATGGAGTAGTGTTTAATGAATGCTTGTTGGGGGGATTATCAAAAAGCAACCATCTCCAAATGGTCCAGGTCACTACTTCTCACTGAAATACATAATTTCTTGGGATATGAAGGACATGAATACAGATTTGAGGAGCATGTGTCTAGTTAGTGATACATACATGCTCATAGTAGGATTACATGATTTCTTGACATTTGTTTAGTTTAATCCAATTAACAATGCTTCATTGTCTGGTTCACATCTGGCATTGTGCTAGACAAGGGAATGTGGATGGAAAGATGGTCTTGCTTGCCTTAGTTTATGTGTATCTATACCTAATTAGTTCACAGAAAGTTTAATTTTAAAGAATGCCTTACAGATAAGGTAATTCTCAGGTCAGGTTGAATATGTTGCAAAACTCATGGGCTCTTTGACTTGAGCCTAAAATGAATTTCAGAACGGTCAGCAAAATTTTAAACAGAGGTTATAAGGGAAAGAAAAGGGGAGAAATATAGAACATGCCTCAGCATAGGGATCTTGGAGAAAGACCACATTTTTGCTTTTTACACAAAGATAGATATAGTTACCTTGTTATTGTTATGCTAATGAGGGTGGTGCTCAGATAGCTGCTTTTCTGAAGAGATTGTCATCTCTCCACTTCTGAAAGGCAAGAAAGGTGGGCTTTTCCAGAACACACATTTTGTCTTCGATAGGAGACTTGCCCGACTTGGGAATATACAAGTTCACGGGCTAAAAGTGGACTTGTTATCATTTTATAGTTTTTGATTCCCAGTCTGGGAACCACCTTAATGGAATTTTTCTTTGGTGAGCTGAGAGGGTAGGGTGGATTCCACATTTAATTCACATTCTAGCCAGCAGGGCGGTTTGGCCTGCCAACAAGATGTCTGGATGCATTCTTACTAAAAACTAAAAAATTGTATAAGAAATGTATCTATCTGTTTCTAACCTACCCTGCCTCAATTCCATCTCCTTTCATTTACAGGAAGAGAAATTGAAGCCAAGAGAACAGAGCTCTGTGCTTAAGAGCTCCAAGTTGGGACTCAGATCAACACCCAGCTCTCACAAGTGAGATCCTGAGAAGTTACTTTCTCTTCCCGAGCCTTTATCATTGACTTTACTGGTAATAAAGTAAATAACTCTTAGCTCTGATCACCATTATCAAAGTCACACAACTATTTAATAGCAGAGTTGGGACAATGAGCAAAGTTTCCTGACTCAGCATTCTGAAACATATCATTTGATTTTCCATGTAAAGCTTTATAAAATAACAACAATAATAACAATAATTATTATAATACTTATAGTGAAATGTGCTGTGATATATCTATAAATATGTGTATTATTATTTAACTATGAAAAAGCTCATAAAGAAGATATTGTATTTTTTTTTCAAATGAGAAAATTGAGGCGCAAAACTTAGAAGTTGCCTAAGAGTACATGGCTAGTGATAGATAAAGCCAGGACTCAGACCTGGGTCCTTGGTCTCCCCACCTCCTCATAAACTCCCTGGAAGACATCCCCACTTCTCTCCATGACCTTATGCCAACAACATATTGATTTTGGTGCAGTGTTTAGTGTAGAGTTGTAGTGTTGCCTTTATATTCTGGACTTTTAAAATACTCCCAGGTTAAATTCACAAGTTTGCTGCAGCAAAAGTTTTATCTGCTTAAAAGTCCCTTTCTTAACATGATCCTTTAAATTTATTGTCCCATCTTAATGAGCAGATGGAAATGTGAAATATACTGTAGCTCTACAGTTCACCAATATCAACTTCCACTTATGTTCAGTTGTGTAGTTTTCTATATATTTACCAAAAATGACATATGTCATTACCTGTCAGTCTGCTGCATCAACCTCATGTCTTTCCCAGATAGCCAGAAACTTTAGGGGCAAGCAGGTCACCTGAGGATTTTGTTAGAATGCAAGCTCTAATTCACTAGATCTGGGATCCCTCCTGAGATTCTGTGGCCCACACCCCGAGTAGCCTAGGTCTATAATTCCAGTCCCTGTTTGCCCCTGGAGGCAGTCACCTCCTTCTCCTTTGGGGTCCACAGCCCCTTGGAGCAGCTCCCCCATTGTGCTCACTGGCTTTCTAGCCTGATCACCTCCAGGACCAGCTATAAGCACCCTAAGGACAAAGATACAGCCTCACCTCATTTTCCTTGTAGATCACAGGTTCCTGGGGGCAAAGGTTGCACCTGACGCATCCCACCGCATGGAAACATCCAGGAAGGCACCTAACAGGTGATAAATGATCAACAACTGTTTGTTAGATAAGTGTATAGATGAATCCTGCATTTCCCCCTCGGTGCCCAGCATACAGTAGGTCCCCCCAAAAATTGTTTGTACAATAAAATTCCTTGTAGCCAAGATGTTATGAAATATAGCTACATTACAACTACCTGTTTTAACATATTTATTCACCTATTCATCAAATGTTTAAGGAATGACTGCTCTGTACTAGGCACTGGGGACAGTATAATAAATAAAGTCCCTACCTTCTTGTAGCTTACATTCTAATAACAATCATACTGCTATAAGTACTTACCATGTGCCTGTCATTAATACTAAGTGCTTGATGTACTTTAAAAATTCAATTCTTACAACAGCTTTGCAAGGCAGGCCCTGCTAGTATCCTAATTAGTATCCTAATTTTACAACCGAGGAAACTAAGGCTCTGGAGGTTGGGCAAGTTGTTCAAGGCTACACAGTTCGTCAGTGTTGACCCCAGATGTCAATCCCAAGCAATCTGGGTCCAGTTCACTATTCAGCCTGACTGAAAGGGACAAGTGGCAAAAGAGTAAGCAAATAAGTAGACAAGATCATCTAGATGGAAATAAGAAGGAAACTAGGAGGAAGATGAGATGTAGTAAAAAAATAAATAAATAGGAAGCCTGAAAACTTCCCAAGTGAGCGTGATCAAGGGAGAATGTATGAACCAACACCCCTTTCCCTGCACCCCATCGCGCCCTTCAGCTAATGCCAACCCTCCCATTTGGGGTTCATTTCAGTGACATGTGAAGGGAAAAATAACAAAGAATCTTGGGGTCAAAAAGAGGTTACTTGATTATCTTCCTTACCTAAGAAATACAATAACATCAATCATTTATTTATTCCATATGTGTTGACAGAGCACCTGCTCTGTGCCAGGCACCATTCTAGGCATTTGGATATAAAAGTGAACAAAACAGCCAAAAATCACTGCCTTCCTAGAGCCTCTCACCTAGTAATGGAGAGGGACATCAAACTAGCTAACTAATCAGATAAATAAATAAAGATGTGAGCACATAAGTAGACAAAAAGAGTACTTATGTGAAAAATAATGTGGAAGGAGGATAAGGAATGTCAGAGTGGGGGAGGAGTGCCTAACCAATGCCTAATCAAGGCCTAATTAATGTTGTATATGCTTCCTCTTCTCTCTCAATGTTGGTCGGTATTATGGGATCCTTTCCCAACCACTATGCTGTTTACTTGTTCAGCACATTCAACACATATTTCTTTAGTTTCTTTAGCACGTACCATGTGTCAGACACTGCTACCTTCCCAAGACGGCTGTGTCCTTCCGCAAAGAGTCACAGCTCTCCTCCCTCCAAGTGTGTTATCAATCTGTCACCCTCCTTCCCAGACTGAAAAAAAGTGAAAGAATGAAGAAATCATATTTCCATCAAGCACTGATTCAGGACTAGCTGGTGAGCCCCTAACAACCCTAAACAATGTGTTCACTGCATGTACTATCAAATATTTCCACAACCATGATTTCCTATGGCATCCAACAGTCTCGTAATGAAGGTCAGGTAGGAGCCATTTCATTCATTTCATTTATATTGTACCCTTTTGGAATGGGATCTGAGGAAGTTTACAAAAAGTAATAACCAGTAGGATTACTATAACCATTTTGCAGACCAGGCAACAGTCTAAGAAAGTCTGTGGGACTTGTGCGACAGCCCACAGTAAGCAAAAAAACTGGAAGCGGAACACAGGTCTTCTAACTCCAAACCCATGCTTTCCTTCTACCGCACACAATTGCCATGTACAGTCCATTGCCAGATCCCCTAGGTACCTGAAGGTACAATGATGGAGCAGAAGTAGCTCTGCTCTCACTATGCATAAACTTCAGTAAAAATCATAAGCCAAGACTGAAAACATCTATAACAGGAGACAGACAGTGATGTTTTGGGAGCAGTGCATGGAAGTTCAGAAGAGCATGAGCTTATGTATATAAACTATTTAAAGGGACTACTTAAAAGCAAGAAAAAAATATTCCAGGTTGAAGGAATGTTAATTGGCCAACATGTTAGAAAACACTGGGCATTCGCCAAAAACATCAAGGCATCCCCTTTACTCTCCCTTATTACCATAAAAGCCTGGCTTTCCCAAACTACTGTAAGCCAGAAATTTCTCAGGGAATGCTCTTCTGGTTCTCCTTCATACCTGGCTTAGAACAGGCTTCCAAGTAGAGTAAGGGGTATGGGAAGAAGCAACCATTTATTGAGTGCCTACTGTATACGAGAATCTGTTGAGTGCTCCACAAATATTGCATCATTTAGTCCTCACAATATCTCTGTCAGGTAAATACTATTCCCCATTTTATGAATTAAGAAACTGAAGCTCAGAGACTAATTGATGTGCCCCAAATCAAACAACTAACAAGCAGAGAAACTGATTTGAACTCAGGCCTTTGGAAGTAAAGGCCAGATCTCTCTGTGACTCTACACTGAAGCATACTACACAGCCAAAGATCAAGAAGTGTCTGTTATGTGAACAATTATGAAATTGTGAACAAATAATTCAGCACCTGGTGAACAATCATCAAGTAAATTAAACTTACGAGTCACAAAGAAAATATTACAAATATAGAAAAGTATGCAATCTAATATATCCAAGTATGAATTCTGCAATATTTTTCCACATAGTAGAAATGTTTCTTTAATCGTCATATTTTTTAGCAGGAAAGCAGCTAAGCTATGAAGAATCCTGTTTAAGTTTGTGTCTATCAGATCCCACAAAAGCAATTATGATCGTCCATTGATTCATGAATGTGAATGTGGACATCATAAAATATTTACACAAACACATTGATTACTTACATTTATAAGCCTATGGGAAGCACCAGGCTGCTCTTTAGCACAATGTTGGAAGAAATAAGGTTCTTTGCAAATATAGTAATCAGCCCATATTCACTACTCATTAGACTGACTCTTGAAATAATCTTCAGTTTGTTTGCAAAGATGATTCACATCTGCACCATCACAGCTGTGGTGGAGGCAGAGTGGGTGTGTGTAGGGAAGTGTGTTTTGGGCTACAAATCCAGAGTAGCTTTTGGGCTGAGATCAACTCTGCCTCTCTTAGTGCTTAGGCAGAGTGGGAATGGTATATCACCAGAGGTTTTTGCACATTGTTGTACCCTTGAATAGAAATTGTAGCAAAAGATATTAAGCAAGTTATCTTCTCACCTTTTATCCCTGCCTTTATTTTATTTGGATTCTGATGGCAAAATGCGTTTGAAACTATCAAATTCCCAGAAGGTAATTAGTATGACTGTGGATTCAATGCTTATAGGTACACATAGCATTTAATTTGTATTTCAAAGTATCAAAGTGGCATAAACAGTTGTTATTTGTTTATGATGTCAGTCTGAAGGTTCTAGAATTTGCAAAACATCCCTGCCTGAGTGAGCAGTCAGAAAAAAAAAATGGAGAGATAAAACATAGATGTGAAGATGAGTTAGAATCAGTTGCACAAATTTCCTGGATTTATATTTTTCCAGCTCTACAGGGAAAAGTATTTGCAACTGTTGTGTAGCCCTCCTTCCATCTTCTCCCACTTCTATAAACCAGCTTTAAAAAAAATCTGGCCAGGAGTGCTGACTCATGACTGTAATCCCAGAACTTTGGGAGACTGAGTGGAAGGATTGCTTGAGTCCAGAAGTTCAAGACCAGCTTGAGCAACATAGGGAGATTGCATCTCTACAAGATAGATTAGATAGACAGATAGATGGTGATAGATAGATAAATAATAGATAGATAGATAGATAGATAGATAGATAGATAGATAGATATAAATTAGCCAGGCATGGTGGCATGCATCTGTAGTCTCAGCTACTTGGGAGGCTGAGGTGGAAGGATAGTCTGAGCCCAGGAGGTCGAGACTGCAGTGAGTCGTGATTGTGCCGCTGCTCTCCAGCACAGATGAAGAGTGAGACACTGATTAAAAAAAAGAATCTAATGACTATTCTAATGTCAAATACAAACCTTATCCAGAAATATGAATGAGAAAAATTATACTCTTCTTCCACTGATGCTTGTAAGTTACCGAAGTCAATGTAAGGGTGTGTGTGTGTGTGTGTGTGTGTGTGTGTGTGTGTGTGTGTAAAAGATGGACTGAGCAGCGGAGAGGGTGGGAGGATTAAGGATTCAATTCAAGTGGAATTCAAATTTAAGTTAGGAAGTTGACTGCTTTTGAAACCAAATGACAGGGATCACTACTACCAAATGGTCACTGCAAATAAAAAGTTCAGCTGTAAAAGTAAAAGCCGTTAGAAATTATTTCTTGGCACAGCCTCTAAACGTAAGTTAAAGTCATAACAGTAGAAAATGAATAGTATTTCAGTACCTGCTGGTGCCAGGTAACATGCTAACAACCATCTGTGCTGGATTGGGATCCCTAGAATCAGACTCTGAGACAGAGAGTTGCACTGGGGAAAGCTCTTGGGAGATACACCTATAGGAAAATGAAGAAGATGGGTTTGAGGAGAAAAAGAAACTGAGCAGCAATGCAGTTTCCCCTGAGCCCTCATCAGTTCTGGAGCTGGAATGGCCTTTCCCAGCATCCCAACTTAAGACAGAGAGCCTGACATTTGTACTCCTGCATCAGTCATCCATAACAAGATTCGCCCTCTAGAGAGGATGAAACCTTGATTTAGGCCATTCCTTCCCAATGGCCAAGGGCAGTTCCTACTGAGGTGAACCTGCAGCAGCAGCAACTAAAATTCTCAGAGCTGGGAGGCTGGTGTGTCGGCTTTGGAGGGGGATGCAGGCTGAGCAGCACCATCTTCTCTTAATCCACCCCTTGGGGCATTCAGATCCACCTGCTTCCTGAAGTAAGTTTACCCCAGGAGAGGACAGCTTCTTCAGGATTCTGATTTATCTCATTCCCGGGAAAATCTTCAAAGAGGGAGATATTGGGATAAAATTTAATTCCTACTGCTGCTGTTGATCTCCTGGCTGTATTTGACATCAATCCTCCCTCTCCTCCAAGGTATCAGTCAGGGTTCTCCAGAGAAACAGAACTGATAAAAGATAACCAGGTAGATAGATAGATGATAGAGAGATAGAGAGATAAATAGATAGATAATAGATAGATAGATAGAAAGATAGATAGATGACAGTAGAGATATACATACATACACACACAGGGAAGGAGAGAAAGAGAATGAGAGAGAGATTTATTATTATTATTATTATTATTATTATTATTATTATTATTTGAATTGGAGTCTCACTCTGTTAGCCCAAGTTGTAGTGCCGTGGCACACTCACGGCTACTCCAGTGTCAAGCTGCTGGGCTCCAGCGATCCTTCTGCCTCAGCCTTCCAAGTAGCTGGAACTACAGGCACATGCTACCACGCCTGGCTAATTTTTGATTCATTGTAGAGACGGGTCTCACCAAGTTGCCCAGGTTGGTCTCAAACCCACAGGCTCAGGCAATCCACTCACCTCCCAAAGTGCTGAGATTACAGGCTGAGCCACTGAGCCCAGCCTATTGATTTATTTTAAAGAACTGGCTCCAGCAATTATTGAGGTTGGCAAGTCCAAAATCTGCAGTTTGGGCCAGCAGGCTAAAGACCCAGGGAAGGACTGATGTTGGAGTTTGAATCCAAATGCCATCTGCTGACAGAATTCCCTCTTCCTTGGTTAAAATCAGTCTTTTTCTCTTAAAAGCTTCAACTGATTTGATGAAGCCAACCCACATTATGAAGGGAAATCTACTTTACTCAAAGTTTACTGATGTAAATGTTAATCTCATTTTAAAAACAACAACAGCACCTTAACAGCAATATCTAGACTAGTATTGGACCAAATATCTGGGTACCATGTCTACTCAGATGCACATAAAGTTAACAATCACCTCCAGCATCTGTTTTAGTTTCCCATCATTCTTGCCTCACACCTTTGCTGACCACCGATGGGTGATTCAGACTCACATCCTTGAATGGTCTGAGTCCTTGTCTACCTGGTTTCCAGACTTTTCTCAGGTGTGGCTGCTAGTCTTGTCAATTTATAATCATTAAATTGGTAACGGCGCACCAAGAGATGTTCTGAGGAATAAGGGATTCCAAATCTATTATTCCTTAACCCCATTGTATAGCAATAGCCTGATCAGGGCCAATTACTCCTAACATATCATAACTCCTTATCTTGCTTCCTGTGTACTTGGCACATTGTTAGTGACCAGGAGACAGCCGCAGCTTTAAGTTCAATGGGATTCTTAATGTGTCCACTAGAGGAGGCACTTCTTTTTGGGGATTAACGTCTTTATTATCATTGTACGCAAAGTCTCCTATCCTCAGTTCCACCCCTGTCTCCTCACCTCATCCAATACCCACCATCCACAAACTCTTCTCTATTCAGCAGACAGAATGATCCTATTAAGACATAATCTCATCATGTAAGTCTTTTGCTTAGAAATCTTTAATGGCTTCCCAAAGCATCAGAGTAATAATCAAAGTTCTTTAAATGCCTGTAAGATGTTTGATAATCTACTCCCCAAACCTCTCACCTCTCTGACCTTCTGGTATTGTCTCCTGCTTACTCTACCAAAACCATCTTGCCTTTCCTCAAACAAGACAAGCCCATTCCAGCCTCATGGTCTGTGCACAGGTTCTTACCTATGCCCGGGCCCCACTTAGTCACGTTTTCCCACAGTAGAATGTAAGATCCTGAGGACAAGTATGTTTTGGTTATGTACTGATATAACCTCAGCACCTAGAACAGTACCTGGTACATAATTGGAGGTCAGCAAATATTTTCTGGAATGAATGCTTTCGGGTTACTTTTCATATTTTATCTTTTAATCTTTGTATTTAAACTTACAAGATTCATGTGGGTTATTGGAAGGTGCTATTTTATTTAATCCTCAGAGTAATTCATTGGGATAAGATACCATTTTTCACTGTATCTTATAATGGAATTGAAGTCTGGAGTGGTTATGTAACTTGGCTGAAGTTACACAGTTAGTGAGTGTCAGAGATGAAAATAGGACTTCGGTCTGCCTGTTCCAAAGCCCTTATCCATAATACAGAACTACATCTTCAGAGTAAAAGGACCATGAGAGAACACTAGAGCTTGCCCTGATACTGTGAGTTCCTGGTCAAGAAGTCCAGATGTCAGAAGAAGCACCTGTCCTTAGACTAGGAGGAAACAAGGGGCATTTTAGGGGATAAGAGGGGAGAACTTAGCTTCCAACAGAGGGAGGCAACCTTATGCAAAACAGAAACAAGATCCCAAGCAGAGGAAGGAACAAATATTCTAGCACCATCATTAATACAATTGGAGTGTAAGCTGCTAGGGTGGTGAGCTGGGAGGAGGCACCGTGAAGCCAAGGGCAATGCTGCAAGTTACTTAACTTTATCTTAATTTTCATGTATCTGAAACAAGGATGTGGTATTTATCTTGCATGGCTATTGTAAGGATTCTAGATAATGAATACACAGGAAATCTTCCAAAAATAAAGCACACTAGCCATTATGTCCATGTTATAGATTTTTCTGGCTCTGTGGACTTGTCAAAACTAGCTCCAATGTGGTCTTTACTGACACCAGCAGGCCAGGACAGCCAAGGTGAAAGACAGAGGTACTGCCAGTACCCCTGGGGGTGTTGCCTCACTGGTTGTAGCTGTGTGACCATAAAGGCAAGGTTTCAGGACCCTCCAGAACAGAAACCAGGTGGCTTTTCTCTGGTCTGTGACCACAAACTGCAGAACCAGTAGTAAAGCATTAACAGAAGTCAGAAGAGAGTGTGAGGAGGGCTCCATGCAAACCCAGCCCACCTCTGGGAAGCTCCTCAGTGTGGTTTCTCATCAATGGAAAGTCAGTCATGTCCCTTCTGCCCACAAACACTGTACAGCCTTACATTAGCAGGCATTGCTCAAACACTTAAACTGCACCCAAACAGCACTGGGTGCTGGGATCTGAGAGATAAGTCACACACCATTCTCACCCTCATAAGCCTATAGAACAGGGGAGCAGAAAAATGGCAAACAGATCAATACAGTGTTCCAGAAACTCTGCCTAAGTGTGTGGGGAATGATAGAACAGGGAAAGGATAGAGAAAGGAAGGCTCCCTGAGGCAAGAGGAAAGGAATTTCAATTTCCCGAAAGAAAAGAGACCATCATTACCCTGAGAAGAGGAAAGGGATGCTAAAAATCCTAAATCAACAGATCTCCACAGCATTAAAAATAAAGTACCAAGTTTTTAAATGTTACTTTTTCATAAATTAGAGCACATTAAAGGTTATTTCCAACCTAATGCCACTCTCACTCGCATACTAATACATATCCCAAAGTGGGAAAGGAAGAAGTAGACTTAGAGTGAACTGGGGATGTGGCTGGGAATGGCATTCACTTGATGTTCACTAAACCCTAAGCCTTGGGCACTTTGCCGGGCACCTGGGAGGAGATCAGGGGCAAGACGACTGCATATCACCTGCCCTGTGTCATCTCAAAAGCAGGACGGAAAATGACCAGACCAGGGCAGGCAACTCAACCACCAAGACCTCAAGTCATTCAGAAATGGGGTCTGTAAAAATAGGACCTTTTAACTCCACTCTGAAAAACCGCAGTTTGATTTTTCTTTCATTTTTGCCAACTTCCAGATCATTTTGCTCAACAAAATTGCTATCTGAGTCTGTCAGCCTACAGCATCGCATCACCTACAGGAAGGAAGGACCCATATCAGACCCTCATGATGGCTGTTGAGATTTTCGGATTCTGTTTGGAGACTGTGGGGATTTGTTTCATGATCTTCTTGGGGAAAAAAATAAATAAAATAAATAAATTGGTGGCGTTGCAACTGCTGTTGTTTTGAAATGTTTCGGTTTTATTTTGAGTCTTGTATTTTATGAGTATCTGTTTCTACATTTGGAGCTCATGCAATATGCATGGTTTCTTTATGAGATGTGATATGCATTTGTGGAGACTGCATTGCCTGCCAGACTTTGTTGAGAAAATACGTTTCAGTTACACCTGACCGGAAAACCATCTGCCTGTGCCGCATGGACACATGGCCGATACTGGGACTGGTATGGGAAGCCCCGAAGATTGCTCAAGGATTTCTCAACTAAAAGACATCCCAGAAGAGGCCGGACTCAGTGGCTCAGACTGTAATCCCACCACTCTGGGAGACCAGGGCGAGTGGATTGCCTGAGCCTGAAGGTTCAAGACCAGCCTGGGCAACTTGGCGAGACCTCATCTCTACAGTAAAAAAAAAGACATCCCAGGAAAGAAATGGTTCGTGACAGTTGAAGAATACTTACTTACTATACATATCGATTTTTTATGATTTTTTTTCCTGGAAAAGTGACAGGCAAGTAAAGGTGTTCCAAGACAGCAAATGATACCCAATTGCTAAGAGTCATCCTCTCTAAGTTATATGAAGGGTAAACACAGAAGCAAAATTATGGGGTACCCAATCTAAAACATAACTCTAAAACATGGTGAAAATTATTACTGTTGCTCCTTGCTTCATGTTTTTATTGCCTAACACGAGTTCAGGCACACACTGGGTACTCAATAAATGGTAAGTATATCCTTGCTGCTTGTAATACTATATTTGAACCTTCAGTGCTTGACTGAGGACCCAAGACACAGTAAGTACTTAGTAAATGTCTATCAGATGCATGAATGAATAGCAGTCAGAACAGACATTTGGCCACCAACTCCTCACCAGGTAATGGCACTCATACTCTTTCTCTTGCCTCAGCTGCAAAGATCCAGATGATGGGCCGGGAAGGAAACTCTCCCTTAAGAAGGTGACCCCATCAAATCTGCAGAATACAGAGCCCTGGCTGAAATCATAGCTGTAGACATTGTATGTGAAGCAGGCATTGGAGTGACGTTTTCCAGCAAGTACCCTTAAGTCCTTGAATTCCCTCCCTGCTGGATCCTGAGCAAACTTGGCAGTGGGCTGCAGGCTGCTTCACAAACTGTACGAGATGCTGATGGAAAAGCTCAGTTAAAAACACACTTTGTACATGCAGCGCACACTCATACTGGCTTTAATGACCATCCAAAGGAAAAGGAACTTGTTGTTTTGTTCTGTTGCACTGAGCCTACGCCCACATCCTGTGCAGGCCAGGTCATCAGCAATGACTAGTGGGGAACAGCGGACGCCTCTGGGGTTCTCATCCTTTCAAGCCTGCAAATGAGAAGTGAAAATAGATTTCTTTTCTCTCCCTTTTACCCTTCTTTCCTCTATCATGTTTCCTCTCCATCTCTCTCACCATTTTGGAAACCTCGGTGGTTCTAAATGATAAAGTGAGTCCTAAGAGGGTCGCGATGGTTTAAAAAAAAAGCAATCATCATCTCATAGGCACCAAGAGTGATTTCCTTACATTGACCTCAATCTACATAAGGTAGACTGTATTACCCTAATTTTAGATGAAAAAACTGAGCCTAGAAAGGCTAGCAAATAGTGAAATTCAAATTTGAACCCAAATGTATCTAACCCCAACGAACAGGCTTTTCTACTAGTACTTCCAATGAAGGGAGATGGAAGACCAGGCATTCGATATTTTGCCATAAAGGACCAGAACTCTGGTTTTAAAACACTTGGAAAAGTTTTTAAGCAACTGTATGGTTTGGTGTTTCCTCCCTTTTCATATTTTCCATGACAGGATTCATGCACTTGATCCTATCAAATGAATATTTTGACCAATTCCCTTATGGGTTCTCAGCTTTTTCACATGCTGTCTCCTGAATTCTTTTTTCCATCTCTGGAACAGGGCAAATAACTCCAGCAAAAGAGTAAAGAACATTGGTTCAAACCCCTGCTTCAGAATGGATACGCTTTATGATTTGGGAAAATTTATCTCTGGGATCCTCAGTCTCCATGCCTGTCAGTCAAGAATTAAGTAATTCCACCACCTTACAGAGTTTACACATGAACTACATGACCTCCCACCATATGAGCCTGAAGAAGACAACTTAGTTTCATTGACTAAGAGATAGAACTTTGGCAGTGATCTTTTTTCTCATACCACAGACCATATCTTTCCCCCAAACACTTTTCTGTGGACCTTGTTCTTTTGAGTGGAGTTTACTTCAAAACCTGAAGCTCACCCCTGGCGAGGACTACAAAGCCTTGACCTTCTCAAAGCACCAAATTCTAGGAAGCCCAAACTTTTTATGCACTTGTATGATTACTATTATTATTTTTGAATCAGAGTCTCACTTTGTTGCCCAGAATGGAGTGAAGTGGCACGCTCATAGCCACTGCAGTCTCGACCTGCTGGGCTCAGGTGATTCTTCCTCTTCAGCCTTGCAGGTAGATGCAACTACAGGCATGTACCACATACCTGGCTAATTTTTTGATTTACTGTAGAGATATAGTCTCACCAAGTTGCCCAGGCTGGTCTCGAACCCATGGGCTCAGGCAATCCTCTTGCCTCTGCCTCCTAAAGTGCTGGGATTACAGACGTGAGTCACCATGCCCAACATATGCACTTGTGTTATAGCAGCAATTCTACCCCCATACCCTTGTCCATTGAAGGTTGATGGTAGCCTTAAACAAGCCCAGCTCTATCATATCCACCTGACACTGCAATTGGACTATTGACGCTGTACCTTAGGGAAAGGCTAAAGCCTACTCTGTTCTCCTAGCATCACCCCTTGTCCTCACAGCAAAAATGAAAAAGCATGAATTTTGAGGTCTGAAAATCCTGAGCTTAAAACCTGGCCCTGTGCTCTTCTCTAGCTATGGGATCTTGGACAAATTATTCATCATCACTGGTTTTATAGTTTTGATGACTGACTTCATACAGATGTAAGCCAACTGACACACAAGAAATATTCCTGTGTTTGTTTTTTATTATGTCCCTTTAACTTTCCCATAAGATCATTGTGCAATGTCCAGCATTCTTTATAGTTGAATTCATTCAAATCAAGACATATTAGATAAGAAACATTATTTGAAGGTGATGAGCATATAAGAAACTCAATAAATATCAGTTGTTGCTATTATTATTATATTATCATCATTGTTATCACCATCATCTACTATTTGCAGAGCCTCTTAAACCTAAAACCTATACCAGGCAATTAATAGACACTATTTCTAATCACTGTAGCCCTACAATGTAGGCATAATTGTCCTCTTTTCTTTTACAAGGAAATTGAGGCTCAAGAGACAAAGTGATGAACTCAAAGCCACACAGCTAGTAAGTGACCAAATCAGGATTGTCCAATTGGATCTAACCAACTGGTAATCCCCCTTGAAAACTCAAGTGAGAAGAAAACAGAGAAAACATAAGCAGATGATATGATTCCAGCTCACCTATGAGAGTGCTTGGAGAAGAAAGGTTAAGTGCACCCAACAAGGACCAGTGCTGCAGGACTGCAAAAAATCTAGCACAAAGTTGAAAGAAGAGAGAGAGATGTTGTACACTTGGGAGCCAAGGAAGACTTCCAGGACACAGTGGGCTTGAGCTGTACCTAAAAGTATGGGGAACAAAAGGGAACTTTCAGGAGCTTGGCCAAGAGGGAATGGAAATAGGTTGACAATGCTGGGAGCAACTTCCAATACTAACTAAGCGTCTACTGTTTTCCTGTCCAGGGAAGACGGCATGCACATGAACTCTTTGAATCCCAAAAGAACCATCCAGCAGGTATTTTTTATCTTCATTTTATATAGGAAGAAGCATAGTCATACAAATAATAAGTCATGAAAACAAAGGTGGTAATGGGCAGGGTGTATTCAGGAAATGGTTTTACTTTGGCTCATTACTTGGAAATCTCTTTGCCAAAGACTCATGAAGGAGAAATGACCAGGTCACCTTCACCTGAGTGCATCACACAGTTTCAGGATTTTATCTCTTTCTCAGTATCTATCTGCTCTACCTAGGTGTTGGGCTTCACATACAGAACAAAGATGTCCATTCTTTTTTGATTTAATATTGAGAATCTTTATATAATTTCATTCATTTCCTCAGTAGGAGAAAGTCTATGAAGAAAAAGGAACTTTCTCCTACAGTGTGGCTCCTGTCACAGATGCTGGGACACAACAGTCAATCAATCCCAAGACCCTGCCTTCAAGAAATGCTCTGACATGGCTCCTGAACTCATGTTAAATATAGTACTATTGCCAAGTAAGCATAATAAAGAGTGCACTGAATCTTATTACAGCACGGAGTAAACTTAGCTATACTATGTTTCATTGTCTACTTTTCATGATTGTCCAATCTGTAACCCACTGACCAATCATAAATACTTTAATTATTTTCTTTCATCATGATCAAAACCACTAATTAGAGTAATTACTGCAGAGCGTAGTTAACATGAATCAAGCTGGCATGAAGCAAATCATACCCTACTCCTCATTTTGGCTTTCCTCTGGGTTCCTCAGTCTTCTTTTGGTTTAGTTTCCCAAGCCAAGATCCACCCAATTTGCTAAAATGTTTGAATTATCTGATTAGGCCACACCCTTCTGTGCACTCTGACATTAGACAGGGTAAATATAGATAATAAGTGAATGTTTCCATAGATTCATATTTGGCTGATCAGATCTCTGATCATTTCCAAGTCTAAGTAGGCTTTCTCTTCTCTCCTCATCTAGCTTAATTGTATGGCTTACTCACTAATCATCAGAGAAATGCAAATCAAAACCACATTGAGATATCACCTAACCCCAGTAAGAATGGCCATCATTAATAAATTAAACAACAGCAGATGCTAGTGAGGATGTGGAGAAAAGGAACGCTTCTACACTGCTAGTGGGAATGCAGACTAGTACAACCTCTTTGGAAGACAGTGTGGTAATTCCTGAAAGGACTAGAAATTGACCTTCCATGTGACCCAGCAATCCCCCTATTGGTGATATACCCAGAGGAACTCAAATCATTCTACAAAAAAGTTATCTGCACATGCATATTTTTTGCAGCTCTATTCACAGTAGCAAAAATATGGAATCACCCATGCTGCCCGTCAAAAGTGAACTGGATAAAAAAATGTGTTACATATACAAAGGTCTGATTCTCACTTTCACTCAGATTCCCTCTGGGTGGACTTGTTCTTGAGCCCCGGGTCATGCTCATCCCTCTCAGTTTCTGGCCAGTTTAGTGAAGATCTATGAGACACCACATGTGAAGCTGCCCAGCACTTGTTCCTACTCTACCAGAGTGAGTTCTCTTTCCCTGGGCCTCTGGAAAGAAGGGACAAACAAAGCCAGAAAGGGGCTTGCATCAGAGTAACAACTGCAGAAAATCAAAGCAATTTCTGGAAGCCTCTCTAAAACAGTCAACTACAGGGCAAAGGACTACTAAGAAGATTCAGATTTAGGAAAATTACAGGTGGTTTCGCTTCTCACGTTATCTTAAAATCATTGAGTTGAGAGAGAAACAGATGGTGGCATCTACCCAAGATCTTTAAAAGGGAAAGCAGAGGGCAGAGATTTTTAAATGTATTATTTGTTTCTCAGAGGGAAAAACAGATTTTAAAGTATAATGAGTTAACATTTGGACAGTGCAGTGTGCAAAACATGTTCCCCTTCTGTATTTCATGTGATGTTCACCCACAACCTGACAAAACAATGGTGTTATCACTACCCCCTTTTACTAGATAAGGATGCTGAGACCCAAGTCTACACAGAGAGTAACATCATTAAGATTTGATCTTTTGAATTCAAACTACTTTATTTGTCATCATAGCATACATTTATATTTATGGCCCCTCCTACATGTGACTGTAAAATACTTTGTGCTTACTATTTTTTTTTTTGAGTTGGAGTCTCATTCTGTCACCCAGGCTGGAGAGCAGTGGCACACTCACGGGAACCCCAGCGTCGACCTGCTGGGCTCCAACGATCCTTCTGCTTCAGCTTTGCAAGTTGGAACTCCAGGTGCGTGCCACCACGCCCAGCTAATTTTTTTGATTTATTGTAGAGATGAGGTCTCGCCAAGTTGCCCGGGTTGGTCTCGAACCTGCGGGCTCAGGCAGTCTACTTGCCTGGCCTCCCAAAGTGCTGGAATTACAGGCTGAGCCACCGAGCCCAGCCATGCTTACTATTTTTAAAGAGAAAACCATAAAATGATTTTTTTAACCAAAGCATTTTTAGAGGTCTATATTTCCTAATATCCAGGCTCTGACTGACCCCTTTGGCCAACACCTGCTGTAGAAATCTTCCCAGGTATCAGAAGGATCTTCCTCTCCCCTGTGCTCCACACCCTTCCTGGCTCCCCAAAGTCATCTTGTACTTTTGCTAAGACCCTCTCTCCCTGCCCTGAGGGTTCTCAGACCCAGGTCTCCTCTCAGCTTGATTCCTGTCATCTGGTCCCCATCCTACTACCTTGCTCTCAGAAGTCCATTCCTCCCCATAGGACTTCCTGTCCCTCCATCCTCAACAACCAGCCATGACTGAGAACTCTGTTGCCCCTGATCTGACTCCCACAAGTGGCACACTCTCCTGACTTCACCCCTGCAGCCTGTGATCTGGACTCTTCTCCTTTAAAAAATTTTTTTATTTATCTTTTTTTTAATAAGTCGAGGTCTCACTCTGTTGCCCTGCTGGAGTGTAGTGACATGATCATGGCTCATCACAGAACTCCTGGACTCAAGCTATCCTCTCGCCTCAGCCTCCCGTGTAGCTGTGACTACAGGAGCATGTGACCACACAGAGCTCGTTTTTTTATGTTTTCTAGAGACAAGGTTTTGCTATATTGCCTAGGCTGTTCTCAAACTCTTGGGCTCAAGCAATCCTCTGGCCTCAGCCTCCCAAAAAAGTGCTGGGATTATAGGTATGAGCAACCGTACCCAGTCAAAATATTTATTTATATTGTTTTATTGTTTGTAGAGACAGGGTCTTGCTATGTTGCCCAGGCTGGTCTCAAACTCCTGACATCAAGACACCCTCCTGCCTCAGTCTTTCAAAGAGCTATGATTATAGGCTTGAGTCACTGCACCCAGTCAGATTCTTCTTTTGCAAGCCTCGGTGGCTCTGATATCTCTATCACAATAAAGCTCACACCCACTTCTGGTATTTCCAGGCATGTCCTAGCCCTTTCTAATAATAAAAATAAAATAACTGACATTTCCTGAGCCCTTACTATAAAATAGGTATGCAGTGAACTAAATCTTCATGCCCTCCTTTCCACGCATATGTTAAAATCTTAACCCCCAAGGTGATGGTAATAGGAGATGGGACCTTTGGGGGTGATTAGGTCATGAGGGTGAGATCTTCAGGAGTAGCTTTAGTGCCCTTATAAGAGATACCCCAAAGAGCTCTCTCACCCTCATTCCATCATGTGAAGACACAATAAGAAGACAGCAGTCTGTAACCTGAAAGAGAACGTTCACCAGAACCAGACCATGCTGTCACCCTGTCCTTGGGCTTCCAGCCTCCAGGACTATGGAGAAATTACAGAAAAAACAGATTTACTTTGTTTATAAGCTACTCAGTCCATATGCTTCAGCATGGCAGCCCAAACAGACTAAAACAAAGGTGCTATAAAAAGTGTTTCATAGCCATAATCTCATTTAATCCTCACCACGGGTCTGATATTCTAAATGGTATGTATTATGAAATCTAGGTAAAGTACTATACTCCCCACTTCATAGAGGAGGAAACTTAGGCATACAGAAGTTACAGTGTGTGGCTTTGGGTCAGTCAGCCAGGAACAGAAGTAAACTCCACATGTTCCCTGCTGTTTGCACCACCTTACATAGACAGATACAGAAACAGAAACAAAGAGGTTCAGAGAAGGTTATTCTGTGCTTAATCTTGGCTTAATCAACCATCACCTCACACTTCAGACCCAGGGCTCTCTTCCCAGGCTATCCATCTCCTAGGAGGGGGAACCTGTCTCCTTACATGGGGAGGGTCTTGAGCAACCTTACAGCTCTCAGAGTGTGACAAGGATAAACTGAATTTGGGGCCATGTATGGATCATTCAGCTCAGTCAACATTCCAAGAGGCAGGATGAAGGCAAGGAGCTAGACCAGCCATCGCAGATTGGGGAGAAGTTACTTAACATGGTTCAAGAAGGAAGGAGGAAATTGAATCAGGGTCCTAGCTGTGTGAGAGGGAGAGAGAAGAGCTGGGCAGCCCAGACATGAGAAGGGACCGGGTACAGGTGCCTCTTATGGGCAAACACATTGTTTTGGGTTGAATGGCTCTATTAGACACAGAATAACCCTCTCTGAGCCTCTTTCTAAAGGACCTACAGGGATTCCAAGATCTTACTTGTCCCAACTACCTTGGACAACCTAAGGATCCAATATATCTTACCCTTAAGTGTTAAGACATCATCTAAACCCACTTACTAAGCCATATACATTCTGAAGAGGCATTTGGCTTAAAAATGCATATCTATATCTGTAAGGGATCTTGGAATACCATTACAGGGGCCCATAGAAGAGGAAATGCTAGAGTCAGTCAGCCCAGCTTGACTCTGGAGGAAGCCTGGTCTGCACTTGCAAACTAGCACAAAATAATGATGAATCATACCTTTCTTCACAAATATAAACCCTGAAACCCAGCCAAGGTCTGTTTTTGGTTTTTATCGATGGAGTAACATGGCCACACCCCAGAGGCCTGGCTCACTTGTTCATGGAGACAAGTCTTGGAAAACGTTTTATGTTTGCAAATCTTTGAGCTTGATGAGCTGTGACGATGTTTGCCCATTGCAGCTGGTCCTGTGTGCTTGGGGTTTGGGCACTGCTCACACACCAGTGGCATTTCAGCATATGATACACCCATAAACATAGACAGTATCTGCCCTGAAGAGTTCAAGAGCTTTGTTATGGTTGTTATCATGGTGGGCTGTGGTTTTCTTTTGTTTTATAAAACCCACAAAATTATTGTTATGCTTTTCTAACAACAATAATATGTTGTTAAACAGCACTAAGTTGGGATCCAGAAGTCCTGGATATAAGACCTAGTTCTGAATATACTCGCTTTGCAACCAGAAGGAATTCAGTAAACCTCTCTGAGTCTTAGTTTTGTCATCTGTAAAATGGGGATGATAATACTCATTTCATGGATTGGATACCTGACCTTCCTGCTTCCCTTGGATGTTATAAGGCCCTAAATCAAAGCATTCATGAAAGTATAATGTGAATGCAAATCACCATATAAACGGAATAGATACCATTTTTCTCAATTTTGAACCCATGAGAAGTTCTGCACTAGGCCAGGTGACAAATACCTGAGAGAAAGTTACAATCATACAGATAGTTGGATGTGTCAGAGGAATGTCTCTAACCTGTGGGCCTCTCTATAAGGCTGTAAGAATGAAAATTATTGACTCCCTTCTATGCACAAGGCATTCCTAGTCACTGAGCATACAGTACTAAGTAGTATAGCTCTGCCCTTTGGAGAAATCTATAGCACAAACTTTAAGTGAAGAGTTAGGGTGTAATAGTGTAAAAGTTGTCCTAAAGAAATGGCGCATATGCTGTGAGAAACAGAAAGGGCTTCATAGAGAGGGGACAAGTGTACAGGCTGTTGAAAATGCAAGAAACTTGCTAATAAAGCAAGCCAGTCACTGTACAGATTAGAAAGGGAAAAAGAAGGCCATGGCTTTGAAGAGGAGGGTACTGGAAAAGATGTAGCCTTCCTTGCATAGTGCTGGGTTGATGGAGAGAGAGAAGCTGCAGTGATGTACAAGAGATGATCCCACTTTCCTGACAATCCTCACCACCTCACACTCGCTGGGAGAGAAAGTGGTTAGGAGGATGAAGAATTTTGAGGAGAGGTTATAAGAGATGAGGAGGGGTGAAAGACTGAGTGTGAAAAGGGACTGATGAATAGATATGGTCAGGGAAGGTTTTCACCCACTCAGGAGCAAAGGAAAGCATGGATGCCACCTCCAACTTTGGCATGTCCTACTGTATCCTAAATTCCAGAGAAAAGGCAAGTCACCACATTCCTCGGAGTCTCTGTTTTCACAAAGGCCAGTGAAGAACTATCCAAATGTTACTGTTATTGTTGTAGGAGTAGGTCTCCAGCAAACTCATGACTGACTATTCAGTTGAAGGCCTTCTCTAGTGTTCCCGAGGTGACACAGTGTAAAAGAAAGTTCAAATTTCAGTGTTGTAGAGTAATTTTACCATTCCATTTTTTCATCCTAATAGGTGGCTTGAGAACAACCTTCTAGTTCTCATTTCTCCGGCTGAGGAGTATCCTGAGGCATGAGAATGGGCAGCTCCGGCACATTCTCTGGGCCTCATTCCCTCTGGTGGATGAAGTGTCTTATCCTTAAACCAGAACCATCTGTGAAAAACGACTGGGAGGCACAAAAAGTGCTGGAACCACAAAATTCCAGCTTTGGTTTTGGCTTTCTGGCAACAAAAGAATGAAAATGCAGCTCTTATTTCTCCACATATTTCCTTCTCCGCAGCCTGCTCCAGCCTAACTTCAGTCCTGGACGAGGCAGCTCTGATGTTTTTGAGGCCCACTCTTTCAGCTGCCTTTGGCGATATTGCTGGAATGCACATTTAAGGTCATAGTATTGGCTGGGAATAAAATGAGTTTTTCAAAAAGGACAAACTTTATAAATCCTGGCTTGTTCCTACACAGGTGTATAGAAGAAAGAAAAGAAATATTTTTTTTCTGTGTTCAGGTCTTGCCAAGACTGGAATGTGAAAAACAATTTTTCTTTCCACAGAAGGTATCTGTTAAGACACTTGAAGTGAGTCCAGAGAGAAGCAAGTAATGAGTTATGAAAGTATCTTGCCCAATATCTGCCAAGAGTGGCCATCAAGGTTCCTCATACGGCATCTAGCATCTGCCCATGATTATAATCAGGGGCTGCTGTGTGTATCACCTGATGAAGACCACAGTTTGGGCTGACTGGCTGGAGTGGGAGATACTTACAGAGATGGGTGAGAGATGTTGGAAAAGTTGCTGTCCTCCACACCACAGGAAGGTTTAAAGAGCCAAACCAAACCAGAGCTCATTCAAGTGTCAGGGATGTAAAATAATGTGGTTTGGGGTACACAAACGTTTTTAGCTATAAATACCCTTAAGGTTGTTCCAATGCATTGAGCCAAAACCTAAATGCTGTGAGGTTTCACCCAACTGAATGATTCCTTAAATAAACACAATGTGAGGACAAAAATTACCAAAATGAATTTGAAAGAACAGAGACTGACTCTAAATGGATGATCTGACTGAGGACAGAAAAAGTTGTCCAGGCCTTCAGTAGCAAGTGTTAGCTGAGGGCCTCAGTGAGCTGGACACTGGCCAAGCCCATTCAACCCATCAGTACATTCATCTTCCACCAGAAATCCCATGAGAGGGATGCTGGTGCCCGGCACTGTAGAAATTAGAAAAACCAAAAGCCCCAGAAAGTTTAAGAAACCAGCTCCTGACTGAAAGTCAGTTGGTCTGACTTCAAAGCCCACTGTCCTCCATAGGACCACTGCCCCATTACATATGTCTGTTTCTCCATCAGTGTCCCCAACAGCAAAGGCACACTGCCTCATTCACCTACAACTCCTCAGTGCCAGGAGGCATTTGGTATCCTGGACATTGTCTGAGTTTCCTGGGACTGTCATAATAAATTACTACAGACCAGATGGCTTAAAACAACAAACATGTATTCTCTCACAGTTCTGGATATTAGAAGTACAAAATCCTAGTGACTTCAGGGCTGGTTTTAGGGGAGAATATGCTCAATGCTTCTCTCCCAGCTTCTGGGAGTTTACCACAAATCCTTAGCTTGTAGTTGCATCTATCTTCACAAAGTGTTATCTTCTCTCTAGCTGACTCCATGTCTCTTCTCTTCTTCTTATAATGGCAGTAGTCACCTTGGATTACAGGTCACTGTAATTACTTATTACCTCATCTTAACTTGATTACATCTGTGAAGACTCGATTTTCAAATAAGGTCACATTCATAGGTACCTGGGGCTAGGACTTCAACATAGTTTTGGCATGACATAAGTCAACCCATAACAGAAACAACAAACTCATATTTTGAATGAATAAAAAAACAAATGGATCCAGTGCTCTGGGAACCCCCATTAGCTGCTTCACCAGGCACATCAGGTCACTGAACACTGCTGTTCTGTCTTCCTCTCACAGCCTAAGAAACCAATCAGGGTCATCAAATCTTGAGCCACGCTGAGGATCTCCTGTGTCCTGATGGAGTGAGAGAAAAACTCTTGACCCATAAGACATCGCATTCTATTCCCTTGTGTCTCCAAAAAGCCCAGGGCAGTTTTAAAACTGCATAGTGAATCAGGAGAGGGAGGGAGGGAAGGAGGGAGGGAGGGAGGACATAGCATCACAAAGGGTACCTGGTCCTAAACCAGGGGAAGTGAGGAGCCACTGGAGTTCTAAGCTTACCTGCCCAAAGTAACTAATCCTGATTTGTACCCCACGTATCTATAATAATAAAAAAATATAAAACTACATAGTAGAGGCAGGAAGCTTTCAGAAAGAGTAAGAATACGAATCAAAGAGCAAGAGCCATTTCTTGGCCCCTGGGTCAGGGTACAGGAAGAATGTTATCATGAAAAAAATTTACTCAGCAGGAGCAAAACTAAACCTCATCAAATTTTTAAATGCACTTATCACTTGTATAATGCCTATTAATCAATGATATCACAAGTTAAAAAATACTAGTTTAGATTCTGCTACCCCAGTTATAAAATCTTTGTGTTTTGTTTTTAATAACTGAGTTTTCAAGAATTTGATTATATTTAAAAACACATCCCGCACCTTTGGGAGGCTGAGGTGAGTGGATTGCCTGAGCCCGCGGGTTCGAGACCCGCCTGGGCAAGCGAGACCTCATCTCTACAATAAATCAAAAAATCAGCCGGGCGTGGTAGCGCACGCCTGTAGTTCCAGCTACTTGGA
>CAUYQG010042639.1:0-30657 GCA_963574415.1 Tarsius wallacei
CTGAGCCCACGGGTTCGAGACCCGCCTGGGCAAGCGAGACCTCATCTCTACAATAAATCAAAAAATTAGCCGGGTATTGGTAAAAGAACTGGTAATATGGACCAAGGGAACAGGATAGAGATTCCAGAAGCAAAACCTCAATTTCCCAACCAACTCATCTTTGACAAAGCCTCCACCACCAACCACTGGGGAGAGGAGAAACTATTCAGCAAATGGTGATGGGAAAACTGGCTGATCACATGCAGAAGATCAAAACAAGAACCCTACCTATCATAAAAATCAACTCTAAATGGATCAAAGAGCTAAATGTAAAACCTCAAACTATAAAAACCTTAAGAAATGCAGGAGACACCCTTATGGAAACTGGAACTGGCAACCAGTTCCTGATCAAAACCCCAAGTGCCCATGCCATAAGAGATAAGATAGACAAGTGGAACCTCATCAAACTCCCAAGCTACTGCAAAGCCAAAGAAACTATAGAGAGAGTGGGAAGACAGTCCACAGACTAGCAAACAATATTTGCCACTGTATATCTGACAAAGGCCTAACATCTAGGATCTACAAGGAACTCAAACATACTAGAAAGAAAAAAACAAACAGCCCCATTACAAAGTGGGCAAAAGATATGAATAGACATTTCTCAAAAGAAGACATACAAGCAGGCAACCGATACATGAAAAAATGCTCAGCCTCACTGATCATCAAAGAAATGCAAATTAAAACCATACTGAGATACCACCTAACACCAGTCAGGATGGCCATCAACAATAACTCAAAAACAACAGATGCTGGAGAAGATGCAGGGAAACGGGAACACTTCTACACTGTTGGTGGAAATGAAAACTAGTACAAACTGTGGGAAACAGTGTGGCAATTCCTAAAAGATCTAAAAATCAACATTCCATATGATCCCACAATCCCCCTACTGGGAAAATGGCTAGAGGAACTCAAATCACTCTATGAAAAAGATACCTGCACACGCATGTTTATTGTAGCATTATTCACAATAACAAAAACATGGAACCAACTGTGCTCCCCAATGAAAGAGGACTGGATAAAAAATGTGGAACATACACATGATGGAATACTATGCGGCCATAATGAAGGGCATAATTACGAACTTCGCGGCAACTTGGATGGACTTAGAGTCTATAATACTAAATGGTCTATCACAGAAACAAAGAACAGAGTATCACAACTTCTCACTCATAAGCAGACCTTGAAAAACTATCATAAAACTTTGGAAAGGGATTTGCAGTAGTGGGAACCTGTCAGGGGAGAAGGGGCATACCTCTACAACAAGGGTACCTGCATAATAAACATTTGTATACATAACCCTGAATTGTACTCACATATTTAGAATAAAAATTTTTTAAAGGGCAGAGGACATGAATAGACACTTCTCAAAAGAAGACATATGAGCAGTCAACAGACACATGAAAAAATGTTTGACCTCACTAATCATTAGAAAAAATGCAAATCAAAGCAACATTGAGACACCACCTAGCTCCAGTAATGATGGTCATCATTAGTAAATAAAAAAACGACAGATGCTGGCACAGGTGTGGAATAAAGAGGATACCTCTATATCGTTGGTGGGAGTGCAAACTAGTCCAACCTCTATGGAAAATAGTGTGGCAATATCTAAAGAAACTAGAAATAGACCTCCCATATGATCCAGCACTCCCCCTCTGGGAATATAACTATTGGAATACAAATCATTCTAAAAAAAGACACTTGCACACACATTTTTATAGCTGCCCTATTCACAATAGCAAAAACATGGAACCAACCCAAATGCCCATCAAAAGTAGTCTGGATAAAGAAAATGTGGTACATATACACAATGGAATATTATGCAGTCATAAAGAAGGACAAAATCATGGACTTCACAACTAATTGGATGGAGCTGGAGACAACCATTCTTAGTGATCTATAACAGAAACAAAGAATCAAATACCACATGTTCTCACTCATTAGTGGGACCCAAACATGAATCACAATAGCACAAGGATGGGCTTGGCAGTCAGGGGACACTGCCAAGGGAGGGCGGAGGGGGGACACCCAACAACATAAAGAGTTCCTAGTCCTAAACCAGGGGAAGTGAGGACCAGTTGGAGGCCCAAACTTCACCTGCATGTAGATTACTTATATACCTAATCCTAATTTGTACTCCACATCTGTATAATAAAACAAAGTAAAAATACATAAATTAGAAAAAATTATAGAACTTGTTGAAAATACAATATAATACAAGATACAAGTATGCTGCACTCACAAATTTTCTTCATCACTTTTACTTTGTCCTACATAATTAGTTTCTCTAGGCCAGATCTTGGATCAAGTTTCTCATTCCATGAAGTTATCTGTTTCATAGTAACTTGGAAAACCTGGCTCTGTCTCTTGGTAGAGTCTCAGAAGTGTCCACTCATAGTGATTCTATCTTCTTCTATTGGACAGCCCAAATTCATGAGCCTATTTCATGCAGTATCATTAGTCAGAAGAGCCTGATACAATCCTTTGCAGAAGATATGATTCTTCTGATATTGCTTCCAAGAGAATCAATGTCTGACATGTAACATGTAGTATGGACCTTAGGACAAGTGAAAAGGCAAAGCTGGAACCAACTGTCGATGATAAGACTGAACAATTATGGCTTATTGATTATGGAAAACAATATGAAAATAAAGAAAATTCCAATAATATGAAAATAAAGACAAATGCAAATTTAAAAAACAAACAAAATTTAGTAATAAGATAAAGATCAAGGATTTGAGTTCAAGTGTCCCCAACTCAAAAATTCTCAGTCATTTAATTCTTCTGGTACATATGGAATTGATTAAAATGTTAAGTACACTGGGGACTGTTCAAACAAGATACTTTTAAGTAAAGTATGTTTATAGCTTTACATTAATATTGGTTAAGGTTTGTGGTTATTCCATTTAGGATAGGTTGCTAATGGCTTCTGACTCAACTTTTGCATGCACAGTGCAAAATGCCTATCCTATGTAACCCAATTAAAGGGCTTCCAGAGCCACAAACCATGAATGATTCTACAGAGTCTCTTAAAGGAAAGTACACATTAAAATGGTGATTACAAATAATATTAAAACAACAGCATACTTTTAAAAAATGGTAATCAATATTATTCTACAAACTCTTAAATTAGGAGGTTTTAAAAATACATTTTTAAAGGGTTACAATTAAGGCAATTGAACTAGATCTTAAATCATAATATTTAAGACAATTATATTCAACTGATAACTGTTGAGACATTTGTAATATTTTAATTAACATAATTATGTATTTGTGTATTTTATAATTCTGTTAGTCAAATCATTTTGCAACTTTCTTTGCTCCTTTATTCTTACTTATATTCTGTCTTTTTAAAAATCATATTTCTTGAACCTCAATATTAAGTAAAAGAAACTTCATTTAATATTGTGCTTTTTCACACAATGAAATATCATATGGCTGTTAAAGGTAACTAAATCAACATGAATCAATATGAACAAAACTCAGAAACGTAAGTTGAGTGACACAAATTGCAAAAGGAGTTATATACATTTAATTTTAGAGTGGAAATTCTGCATATTGCTTATGTGTACAAAATTTGTGTGTTAAAAGTATGAAACAAAACAAGATTGCACACATGAAAGTCAGTAGTAATTACCTCTGAGAAAGTCAACTGGAGAATATACTAGAGTTTATGGGACTTTTGCTGATTTGTTAATAATTTATTTTCTTGAAAGAGACAGTGAGAGAGAGATCTAAAGTAAAAATGACAAAACATATAGAATTTATAGATGGATGTCTGCTATAATATTTTTTATATATTATTATTTCTGAAGTGTGACATTGATTTAGCCATCAAATTGAGGCGACTCTGCTGCCAGAATTCCTGTCTAATGAAAATAAATAACAGAAAAATAAAAAAAATAAAATGTGTACTAAGTACCAATATAAACCAAAAATATTCCACGCCATATTAAAAGTTTACAAGTAAAATAGGTGAAATCTTCCTTTGCATTTTTCAAGAAAGAGAAAAATGCCACTAACTTATGAAAACTTTTTGTTCTGTCATCCTTCTTCTCTAGTGTTACTTTGACCAGAGCTTGACCAAGAACAAGCCAAGCTACCAGTACACTGATCTTAAACATGTCCATCTATCTCATGGCAATGTGGCTTTCAGCATGCAGAAAAGTTAGTGGTGAGAAAACTTCCCTTTCCCACTTGCTTCTATACTGTGTGCCTGGGCGCTCACACAAATACTGCTGCAGAGCTTCATCTGTGAACATGAGGCTACCTAAGAATCAAAAATCCTATACTTAAAAAGAAAAAAGTGGGAGATACTGAGTTAAACAGAACAATGAAAAGATACTGCTAATCTTGAACTTGGGAAATATAGAAAATATAACTAGAATGTCTAAATAATAATCTCAAGCAATTTCCATTAAATGTCTCTCATTTCCACACAGAAGAAAATTAAAGGAAAAAGTTTATATTGCTGGAAATCCACTTAGATAGACTTGGAGAATACTTGAAACAAAACCTATTAAGGAGAGATAGATTATAGTATACTCATTAGTTTAAATATTAAAATAGTAAGTAACTATGTTAGAAAGTGCAGCATCTGCTTTCCTATTGCAGAATCTGGGTGAAAGCTAATAAACAGCTGTGTCCTTTCACTCAGAGAATAATCCTACAACTGGGAAGTGAAACCTTACTGCTGGAAATTTATGTCCGAATTATTATTTAGAAGAAACTAAGATTATTTGCAAGTTCTCAGTTTCCATTGTTAATTTTGTGTGTTAACAAACAACTTTGTTATCAGATTAAGAATATCTAATTTATAATATGCCATTTTCAAAAATAGCTGGCTGCATCTTGTGATATATTGATGCTATACAGAAACAGGTGCCCAAATTATTTCTTTAATTAGCTGATCAGCCATACATATGCTATATAATGCACTATATACATAGTGTTAGTTTATAGTTTATGTATATGTATGTTATACACATGTAATGTTTTTAGTTTTCCCTTATTTTTGGATGACTAATTTAATCTAGTAATTTACTGTGTGGTCAGGAGGATAACACTCTTGGTTTAAAAAAAATCTTGGTTTGATTAGTAATGTCATTCAAGTTTTAATCTCATTGAGTAATTTTACATTGAAAAAAGAAAGCATTACTTAATAATTGAAATAAACCTAAGGACATTTAGAGGCTAGTCACAATATCTGATTTAGAATGACCTTGGATTAATTAATTTGTACATTTTCTTATGTCTGCTTTAAGTTAACCTCATCCTAAGCCAGTGGGAAGAAAAATGAGGGACAGAGTAGAGGTATAGGTTGGCCACTTTGGGTCCTTAGGGAAATCTACTGAGCTAATGAAAATGTTTACTAAGCCAGTTCTAATTTCCTTTAGAATTACTTTTAAAGATGTTTTCTTGAGCTACTGCCTGTCAAACTTAACATTTTGAAAAACGATTTTTAGGTTTTTTTCTGGATTTTAAAAATTATTTCACCAACAATACACTCTTTTTGATCTAGCAAATATCATAACTTTTATAATATAAAATAAACCTACTAATCCTATGATTTCTAGGTCACTGATAGAATAGTAACTGTTTTTTGCATTTCCTTTCTCTGAAAATTCTTTAAGAATGCACACACATATAATTTGATGGTTACTTCAGTGGAGTTTTAACGTGTCACATGACTTAAGATATGTAATCTGGTACTCAGTAAATTTAAATTTTATGTTTCTTTCTGTTTAGGATCAATAAGTTAGCTTTAAAAGTAACATCTGGATATGTGAACCAATATATCAAGTATTAGAATTATAATGGAGCCCCTGAAGGACCTTAAGCCAAGAGAAGACAGCAGAGAGGAATTCAGTCCCTCTGTGCCTTACTTAGACGACTCTGATATTGTTCTCACTTCCCCCTCATGCCTGTTCTCTCAAAGTTTCTCAAACATGCCAACTCATTCAAGTCTCAGGTCTTCTGCATTTACTCTTCCTATGCTCAGAAAGCTCCTCACATGGCCATACATTCAAATCAATCCCATCATTTCACATGTCTGCCTCCATTAACATTCCTGTCTCACTTAAAATACCAATTTTTTTTTCCTGAAGAAGACTTCCATGGCCACTTGTCACTGTCAGAAATTATTTATTTTCTTATCTGCTTATTGTATGCCTTTCCTCCCTTTTCAACTTCTCTTCTTCAAACCAACTAGTAGAATAAACATAAGGAAAACAAGTATCGTGCCTCTTATTTACACTCTATTTTTAGTTACTAAAACAATCATTGGCACATATGAGGAACTTTATATTGTTGATTCATGAACTAGAAATAGGTTATTATATTATTAAATGAACTTAAGCATTATCCTTTTGCATACTTAATTGTAATATTTTTTTTATTTTGCTTCTATATTTCTCTTATATCGAAATGTGAATATAAGCAGAGCCAACAAATATAAGCAGAGCTATTCTGCCTTATTTACATTATATTCATGGAAACAAAAGGCCATATAGTACATTTTCCTTATAATTACACCTGTTAAAGTAAAATATGAAACTAGAACTTTTCTCCCAGTCTTGTTGCTTTCATAGAACATGCTGAAATCAAGCTAAAATAATAAATGGATGCTTCTACCTACTCTGAAAAACATAAAAGTCAAATAGTAAAAATGGCATGGGTATTAGATTCAAAAGAACTGAATTTCAATTTTTACTGCACCTTTTACCAGCAGTGTGATCCCAATATATTTAACTATTTTGAGATTCAGATGATGTATATTAAAAGCTTAGGATAGCTTAAGGCGAAAATAAGAAAAATGTATCCAAAGTACCTAGTAGAGTCTCTAATTATTAATGGGGTTATTATCAATACAGTCATCTGTCACTTAATGATGGGAATAAGCTCTGAAAATTGAATCATTTAGACTATTTTTTGGTGGTGTAAACATCACAGAGTGTACTTACAGAAACCTAGATGATAAAGTTTACTACACCTAGGCTAAATGATATAGCCTATTGGTCCTAGGCTATAAACCTGTACAGGGTGTTACTATACTGAATAATTTAGGCAACTGTAACACAGTGGTATTTGTGTATGTAAATATATCTAAACACAGAAAAGTTACAGTAAAAATTGCTATTGTTATCTTATGGGACCATTGTTATATAAGTGGCTTGTCATTGGCAAAAATGCTATTATGTGGCACTTGAAAGACTGTATATGATATTTTGCTGTTATCATGTTAACTGGTAAAGTAATTGATATATGTATCTCATGATTCTAGCTGATTGACATTAAAATTGCATGATTCTCCTTCCAAATCTCTTCTCTATTACAAAACTGAGAACGTTACCCATCACTGCCTCAGGTTACACCATTTGAATGCTCATAGTTACTGCTATGACTTCATTATAGCACCATGCAGTCCTTAAATTAAGTAGAAGTAGAAGGTATAAAGATTATTGTTCATTAATTACCTCAATCCTGTTTATTAGCACTTTGTTTCTGCTTCATTAAATTTCAATCAAAACTACAATTTAAGGGAAGAAAAGGTAGTTGTCCCCATTCTTTGAGACCCTGAGAAAAACCTCTTTGGTTACTTGAAGAAAGATCCTGAGAGTCAGGAGGAAGAGGTTAACCGAGATCTCTTTAACCAAGAGAACTTGGCAGTGCTTGCATTGTCAGTTTGTCTTCAGTCTTCTCGACCTTTAAACCTCCATTAAATGCTGTTAAGTATCGAGCAAAATCTAAATCTTTTACAGAAAGAGTTATGAGAACAGCATCGCTTGATAAATTGCTTCCCAATTATGCAATGCTACTATTGTCTCTTTGTTGGACCTGTAAAATATATGGCTGATACAGAGTTGAATTAAAGTGCAGGAAGGATCAGTGAATCCTTTAAGTTGTGATATTTAATATGAGCTTCAAAATTTCTACATGAGGTCAGTATTCTTACACTGTACACACATATTCAGAATAAAATACTTTTTATTTTCTCCTAAGACCCAGAATATTTGTAACCTAATTCCTAAGTACCTGTATCTCTTTTAGCTCATAAGATCATGTGTAATGTTCTTAACTGGTGATATTCACTATGGTTCGTGACTGCCACTAGTAGGTAAGGCACTGTTTTTCTGAATTCAAGGGTCATGTGGTAAGAGTGGTTTTTAAGTTGGGAAAGGAAAAGATCAACCAAGCTTTGTAAGTAATGATTTAGTGCAATTTACTTGGAAGGTATTTAATAAATAATGGCAGTGGCATAATTTTGCTTTTCGGATGTTTAATGCATGGGCTTTTGAAGGCCTCAGCCACCCCCAAAGTCAAGCAACCAGCTGCTGGGCTGCAGCCAGCAAGTATTCAAAAACCACTTGCTTCAATTAGTTCCCCCCTACTTAGAACAGGTACTTATTGCCAGTAGCGATAAGTTAATCAACTAATGAGTCAATTAAAGAAGTAATTAAAGTGTAAAACAGCAGGAAGGGGACTTGCTTTTAAAAGATGCTGTAATACTTAGGGTTAAGTCAAATCAGCTTACTTACAATTGCATCAGGTCTGTCTAACATAAAATCTTCATGTGGCTCTTCTAGCCAGTGAGTTCTGCTGAATTAGTTGACCTAATCAGTTTGTTTCCATACAATCAGTGGAAACTTAGACAATCTTTTTTTAAATACTCTGTGAGGGCCACTCTGTGTTAAAAATGAAAGTGTATTTAGGAAAAATTACAGATTTAATATGTACTTTGTTTTAATGATTTTGTCAAGATTATGTGGATCAATTGTTCATTTATCCAACTTTCTTCGTAGCCCTGTGTGGAAGAATAAATGCACATAAACTGTACTTTGACAATATCTGCATGCTCTTTGAAGTATTTGGATGATTCTTAAGAGTAATGTTTATTATATCTCTGAGGCAATTCTTTTATCTGAATACAACTTTGAAATTGTAATGAAAATCAATGGAACTATATGATTTCATGCACAAGTATTCAATTAGTTGCACATTTTTCTAGAATGCATATTTGTAGTCACATTGCTTGACACATAGTACATTACTATCTGGAGACTGTTCCTTATGCTAGTTCCAAAGGTGTTTCTAAACCAAGTGAATTGGTGCACATATTAGAAGTATCTCTTTATTTTCTGTCTTTATTTTATTTTCTGTTTTTATTTTATTTTCTGTCTTTATTAATGCTTATCAAAATGAGATTATTATTGCTATTTCATTTTCAAATTAAGAAATCTGAAGTACAGGGTAGTCATGCACCTTGCTCAGGGTCGTGGAATGTTTAATTGACCTAGCAAGAGTTTCCATGCTGACTGACCTCAAGTTACTTTTGTATACTATTAATCACTGAATATTGATGCTATCAAAAACCTTCAACTGTTAATGTGAGGATATTTTAACTTTTAAAAGTATTATTAATGCATTGTGAAAAAGAATAATTTTAATGGGGCAGGCAAATGGCTCACTTCTTTGTAAATAGAATAATGAAACAGATGTCTTTGGAATTTCTTTTCCATCTGATGCTATTTTAGTAGACCTTGTGGAATATGTTACGATTTCAGTATTTTTTTCTGGAGATTAATATTGTATCTATATTAAATTTGGCTGCCAAAGTGGTCTTCCTCTTGGCAATACCTCCAGCCTTAATATGACACAGTTGTTTTTATTTGTAAATCAATTTAGTACTCAGGGGATACTTTATACCTAATCACATATGCATATATTAATGACTAGACAAATTCCAACATGATCCAGAGCAAGGGTTCGCAAATTTAGTGTACATCAGATACCTTCAAAATGCTTGTTGAAACAGATTGCTGAACTCACTTCCAGGGTTTTTGAGACAGTAGATCTGAAATGGGGCCTGTGAATTTGCACTTCTAACAAGCTTTCAGATGATGCTGATGCTACTGGTCAGAAGATCACACTTTGAAAGAGCAAACTATTTGGAAATAGAATGGCTAAAAGTTAAATCTCATATCTCCTAATTCAATGTATGCATAATTTGGGGCAAGTTACTTTATTTCTATAAATCTCAGTTAATTTATCTATAAAATCTAAATTTATCTTACAACCATGTTGGGAGATTAATATTAGTCAATGAATAATACATGGTATTTTATAGATTTCAGGTATTCTATATTGGAGTGCTTCCTTAATAATTTATAAAAATATTTTTATTCTATTAGTATATTAGCCTAATAGTTTGCATATATTCTTTTTAATGTCTGCAGTTCTTATTATTTTATTTTATTTTATAAACCTTTTCTAATATTAATTGATAGTCAAAATCAATGGATTTCTTGTGTTTTCTGCCTTTACATCAATATCAGATACATATCAACTTATATTTTCTGCTAGTAAATTTATGTTTTGATTTTTACTCTCTAATCAATTTGTTTAATCTTTTACTCTTTAATCAACTTGTTTAAATTTTTACTCTTTAATCAACTTGCAGTTAATGTTTGTATATATGGAAGAGAGAAAGATATATACATATAAAGGGAGAGATAGAGAGAGAAGAATCCAAACCCAAATTAGTTTTTGACTAAATGGATTCAATGCCTTATATTAAAGGGCTTGCAGAAGAAGAGGTATGTCCATTTCAGACAAAAATAATACATTTTGCAGTTTTTACCATTTTTATACATGATATTTAGCATTCAGTTGAGAGAAACTTGTCACATAAAGATTTTAAAACAACTATAAAAATATGTTTTAAAAATCTAGTGGAAAGGTAGAGAACATGAGGGAAGAGAAGAGGTATTTCAGCAGTGATGTGAAACTATTAAAAGAGCAAAATATAAATATCCATCTAAAGATCATTATCTCAAAGATGAATAAATACATCAAAGTGCTCATCAGTGGACAGCGCATTGGGTGGATAAGTAACTTCAAAATAGTTAAAAAAAATTTTCTAAACTGAAAAAATGAAAAGAATAAATATGTAAAAATTAACAGTGTGTTCAAGAGCTGTTAGACATATAAGACAATCTAAATTATATATCATTGAGTTATAGAAAAAAGAGAAGGTAGAAGAAATATTTTAAAAGGTCATGGATGAGAACTTCAAAATTAATGAAAAAGAACAAATCACACATCTAAGAATCTCAGAGAACCCTAAGTAGAGTGAGTTAAAAAATAGTCATAGCCAAAGTGCTGAAAGGCAGCTGGAGATGGTTAGGGGGATGGAAAATGTTTCATTTAGAGAATCAGTGAAAATAATAAGAGGAAACTTCTTATCAAAATGATGCAAGTCAGAACACAGTAGAATTTCATCATTAAAGTAATGACGGGAAAAAAAAACTATCAACCCAGGTTTCTATATCCAGCAAAAATAACACCCTCAAATAAAGCCAAATCAAAGACTATTTTTTTCAGACAAAAGCTGGGTGAATATGTTTCCGGTAGTCCTGAACTACAAGATTCACTGTCTAATACAAAATAAGGTACCGTAGAATTTATACAATATTTAGAATTAAAATGCATGATAACAATAACATAAATGATGAGAGATGATTAAGTTTTAAAGTTCACTATACATGAAATGGTATGACAAATATTTATATTTATGTATGCTTCAATGTATTTACATATATTTAATACATATACCATATATAACATATATATCTACTAATTATATTCAAATCTACTAGATAATTATTTTTGTTAGACAATTAATTTTCTGGAATATGTATATTAAAGTCTTTATATAATATTTTATTGCATTTATTCAATGTATATTTTCTTTTTATTTGCCTTTGGCATTTTTCATTAGATAAAATTTTCTGTTTGTTATACATACTATTTTAATCTTCAGCTGGTTATATCTCACATTTTAAAATCCTTGCTTATTTTTATTTTCCATATAATTTTCCTAAAAATATTAATATTTATCTTTCCCATAAGTAAAAACTTCACACATAATAACCATTCTTTTCTCTTTTTTCTACCTTCTAAATTTCCTTCTAATGTTTAAATTCTGGATTACTATGGTTATGTTTCTTTTATATGTTAAAACCAGTGCTTACTTTGAAAAAAAATAAGTTTTCCTAAATTAGTTACACACCACTTTTCATTATATATAATGCTTTTTTGGGGAGTACCTTTTGTGAATGTTTTCAAGGAGAGTAATTGCACAGAAACTTTCATGTAAGTCATGTCCCTCAGAATATATTTAACACGTGATTTTTCATGGTCATTTTCCTGGATAGAGAATTCTAGGTCCCAAGTGATTTTGTTTCAATATTTCAAAAATATTCCAATATCTTACTGGTTTTGATACTTTGTTAATAAACAAATTCAGTAAGAATATTTCCTTTTGGAAAATGTAATATTTCTCCCAGAATGCTAGAATTTTTTTGGAAATAATTTCCAAAATTTTCCATAAAGAGTCAGATGGGTTTTGTTTTGTTTTTCCATGTATACTGTTTTATAGTCTATGGGCACTTCATATCCAATATCTTAATCTTTCACTTTTGGTACTTCTAGTCATTATTTCAATTATTTATTATCTTTGATTTTTAAAAATTTTATTCTGGAATGCTAGTTATACATATTGGTGTTTCTATTTATAGATTCTCTTTTTTTCTTTTGCATACAACATAATGTCATTCTGATCTTTTTTGGGTAAATTCCTTGACTTTATTTTTCAGCTTACACCATTTGACTATATTCAATTGATTATTTTAAACTATCTATGGAGTTCTTTATTCCAATAATAATTTTAATACTCAGATCTCTCGTGTTACCTTTAATGCTACCCAATGCTCATTTATGCTTTTCTTTAGGGAAACGATCTATTTTTTCCTGCACTTAACTCTGCTTCCTCTGTGGTAGGCTATTCACTGTGTTGTTCTACTTTCATAATCTTTGTGATCCTGAAATGTTTATTAATATACTTCGTGCTACACTGGAAGTCCTAGCTATGTACTTTGTGACATCAAATGTTGGGATGTGGACAAAAACTCAGAACATAAGCCTTAGAATCATTCTTTCTAGGCAAGTTAAGGGAATATTTGAGGATGGAGGCTCAAAACGAAGAACTACTAGTGTTGTAATCTGTGTTTTACCTCTTTTTTTAATATACCCTGTCAAATTACTGGGTTACTTGAGAAACTTTCCAGTGGCTTTGTTGTAGCTGCAGGTCTTTTCAAGAACATCTTCTATGGGTTGCAGTTATCTAGGGTATGATGTGGCATGAGTGTTTTCAGGAGGAGGACTCAGAAGCTGGCCACTGTGAATGTTTAAATAACGTTCTCCCAGCTGTCTTTCAGGGTTGGACTCATGTTATTATGCATCTTAAGCAATTCTGGACCATCATGACTGCTTGTTCTACAGTGGCATGGAACTAGCCATAACCACATACTAAGAAATAGAGAAAAAATCACAACTAGGATGCTTTTCCCGTTTATCTTCTGTTCTTGACACCTAGCTACTTTTGGTTCAATGACATCTCTGCCATTAATACACTGGAACCCACTTTACTTCTGTCTCCCTTGAGGTTTCTTACACTAGCATGTGACTCACATGTTAATAATGCCTTAATATAATATTCTTGAAAATACTGATTTTGAGTGTTTAATATATGTGTGCACTCTCTTAATTTTACAATCCCTGAAGAAAAATTTTCTTAATTTATAAGGAAGAATGGCAAAGAAAGATAGACATAATTTGTGGGACTTTTTTCAAACATACTGGCACACACACATATACATACACATAATTCTATAAATCTTACAATTATGGAAGACAATTGTACTGTAAAGCCTAAGCTGTAAACCACTAGTGTTTTGTCATAAGAAAATCATTAATAACTTCTACTTTGAACAAATGGAATCTCTAGACCATTTCCTTTTAAAATCTTACTAGTAGCAAATTGTTCAAATTGAAACCACGAGCTTCATATTTAATGTCTTTATTTTTATTCAACTAGATCTGTATAATTATTAATTTAATTTTTAATGGTAATTTCCGGATTTTAATCAAGATTGTTATTATTTTTAACATACAATATGTCTTCATTCTGCATTCTTAATAGTGCCTTTTGAAATGGTTGCTTTTTAAATACTCAAAGAAGTTTTATTATCAGGCAAAATGTATCAGATTTAATATAAAAATCAGACATAGTTGGGGAGGGAGAGGCAGTCCTTTGCTTGACATGATATTATTGTTGTTCTGAATGCAACATAGTCAAAGTCTAGAATATATTCAACTTTCAAAAAGTCATGCATACATGTGAATATATATGAGTTTTAAATTATTTTAACATATTATATATATTTTGATATATATGTTGAATTTGAAATTATAACTCTACATGTGTTTAAAGGGAGCCTCACTTTAATATACAAAATATATGTTGTTCTCGATAATAAAAATATGATTATGCAAATTATATTAGCATATTTTTTACCAAAACAAAAAAGGAATATTTTCTTGGATTTACAAATCATTATTTGTGACTTTGTTATCATTGTTTTTCTAGCAACTTGAAATAGTAATAAATAGGTGAAGTTGAAAAGAGAATTGACCCCTGCAATATTAGAAAGAGATTTATTATATCTTGTGAATGTGCCCTATTTACGACTGTTCTCTCAATGGGAGGGAAAATAAAAAACAAAAATTATCTTCTCTCACAGGGCTGTGCTAAATGAAATGTGCTAAGAGATGTGGTAAAGACTGTAAAGGATTAAAAATCATATTGGATTGTGTTTAGTTTTACTACTTTTGTTTACACTTCTTGAGTTACATTTAATATCGTCTGGAAATCAAATTTTCTTATGTGTTACACTGAAAAATAGGCATTTTACACAAATAAAAGAAAATATAGGAAAAAAGACAGTGAAAACATGGCTCAGGGATAATATCCTGAACTTGTTTTTCTGTGTGAGATTTGGGGGCTTTGTAGTTTAGAAAGCTCTTGTGATGTATTAATTAACTGAAAACAGGAATGCATTGTGTCCAAACAGTGCATATATTGCAAGGTGCAATTTGCTGGGAGGGTCTAAGTAGGTAATTGTGTTATGAAACCACAATGAAAAGATTCAGGCAGAAAACAGCTTTCCGAAAATTGCACCTTTTGATGTGTTGGTGACATGAAATTGATGGAGTTAGGTGGAATAATGACTTTAAATATTCATCCTTCCTCTCCTCAGACAGGCAGTATCTTGAGGTGCTCATTAGGTCTCATATGGAAGGAGGATTTAGCAAATTCCATTTTTTTACCTTTCACAAAACTACTAAATATTTTTGATATATATGATTAACCTTCTTGGGAGTTATCCAGAGCTGGGAAACTCTGGGGAGAAGCTAGTCAGAATCACACTGCTAGCACTCCAGGAGAATCAGTACTGTGAGGTGCTGCGTGGTACATGGGACACACTAACTCAGCTCTGAACAAGCCCACTGCATCAATTTAATTTCAAAAGCAAGGCTTTGTTTGAGGTTTGATCCACCAGCCTTCCCTTCACTACCTTGCAGCCAAAAGCTTTCTTTTATAATGACTGTGATTCTAGGCTCCTGAGGTGCTTCTGATGTCATGGCTTTTAGAGAAATACCAACATAAATGTTGTAATGCAGAGAAGTACAAAGACAATGTTTTCCACTTGTGTGCATATTAGTAGTTGCCAAGAGTTTTCAGACCAGCCTTGAGGAAAATTGGTATTTGTTTATTTTTAATATGTTCCCAGGGAATTAGATTTTCTCCTGCATTTGCAACACTTGTAAGAAAGGTATATATATGCCAATGACCTTTCCAAATGTAATAAAGTTTGCATAGCTGTTAAGTGAGCCAACATACCATCAAAGCCTCGATAATGAACAACTACATGGCTGATCGTCATGATTTTCTGTATACTTCTGTTTTAACTAACATTGCAATTGATGTTTGAATAAGAAAACCACTTTTATATATGTGTGTTTCACTTTTCACTTATGCTTGACTCTCTAATAAAAGGGGTCATCATGCTGTACCATCCAGCATTTTAAGATTAAAAACAGCAAAGAAGACAAGAAATTGCTTTAGTGTTAAAAGGTATGAAACTAGGTGGAAGAGAGCCAAGTAAAGGCTTTAAAATGCTGGCTATCAGAAATTTTAAAATATAAAGGTTTTATTATGGAATATTTTTTGCTGGTTGTCTGTGTTTCCAAGACAGAAGTTGCAGTTTTATTGCCTCAGACCTTTAAAGTGAACCTCCGCAGAAAGAATTTGGGAATGAAAGTTTCAGAAGTAATCTTTCTGTGAAGAAATGCTCTATCTGACCTAAGCGTGAGGTCTTTCTCTCTCTCTTTCTTTCACCACTTGGAGAAGAGCTGCGTGGGAAGCAAAAATTTCTCTTCTCACTATGTTTTGCACATTGTCAGAATTTATTAACACAGTATTTTCAGAAGAATGACAGGGTTATTAGACATTTCATGGCAGCAACTCAAAAACAATTCTGCATCCTGTTTGGTCAAAACTTGTAAAATTTTCAAGAACCCCAGAAGCAAAAGTGGTCTTCAATGTGTGTGTTACATGCAGATCTGCCAAGATGATAGAACTTGAGATTGGGATAGAAAAACGGAAAGCCAAGTGTATAAAGTTGTGCATTAGCATATGTGGGATAGATGCCATTATAATTTATGATAAACAAAGACTCACAAAAATATATAAGTACTTCAATTTTGAAGGCCAAATCTATGGACACCCCATATGGAGCATGACCTGCATCTGTTCCATGCCAGTAAAATCAGTCAAATACTTTTAAAAATAGTAAAAAATACATTTTTTAATTGCAGTCAGTAAATGGATAGACTTTATTGTTCCCTTTAGCATTGAAACCACTGGTCTGACCTTTCTTTTTTTTTTTTCTATTTTGACAGACACCTATATTGAATTGATTGGATTGATATGGATATCATCATGTAACATGAATATAAAATAGAATAGTAATAGTGGGATACTGCCAGAGGAGGGAGCGGGGTGGGGGGCACACTTCATCAATAAGGGTACCTGATCTCAAACCAGGTAAGGTGGGGACAAAGTGAGGCCCAAACTTTACCTGTACAATGGCTATTTGTATATCTAACGCTGAATTGTACCCCACATCTTTAAAATAAAGATGAATACGTAACTAAATAAATAAATAAATTGGAAGAGTCATGAAGAATAAGAAAACAAGTTAAAAATAAAGAAAACACCGGTGATTGTAGCTTGATTATGAAAGGAGGAAATACTTGTTATACAGGTATTCATTTACATTCATATGTATATCCCTTCCCAGTCAATTCATTTATTAAGCCCTTAGTAATTTATCTATCTTGATTGCAAAGTCTAGACTTTGTAACAGGTACTAGGAATGCAAAGATAAATATGCGTTCGTTTCTATCATCAAGGGGTATGAGACAAACAGAAGGCGAAAGATATAAAATAAATTTGTGCAGAGGAGTCATGATTGTATGACATTAGCCTATGTACATGAAAATAAATATGAAGAGAACGAGAAAGTTCTCCAGAGCTGAGAAGAGATGGAAATGATCAGAGAAGCTTCAAACATGCGGGAGTTTGTTTGTTTGTTTGTTGTTGTTTTCGAGTTGAAATTCACGTAAGTGTTTGACAGGCCAAGAAAAGGGTGAGCCAGAGAAAGTTATGTTAGTTTTACAATTATTGTCCACAGAATAAGAGCATACTTTCAATTGAAGGTTGAGAGGGTAAGAGAGAGATCTAGGAGTCATATCTCAATGCATATAGGATGATTGTTACCTTATGCCTACAGCCAAGACCTACCATATGCCACAGTTAGGAAATGATTAATTTTCTCTTTGTATCTAAACTGCAGCTTGTCCCAGTCACCCAGATACTCATGCTACCCAGTGTTGAACTCCTGTCAGTCCCTTTCAGAATCACTTGTGATTTGGCTTTCCCCCATCCCATCTCTTCTACTTTGTGCTCCATTGCTTCTCACTTAGTGGTTGATGAAAAGCAATCTGATAAGCTAATTCTTACTAAGGTTTAATTACTTAACAGCTTGATTATTAAATCTCCAAGGGTATTTGGATTTTGAATAGAGGACTCTTGGATGCTAAAATTCTTAATTCAATAGAATTAATTACTGGGTTTTTAGTGAGGAATACATTTTGTTGGGGCATGAAATGCAATAGGAGGGTTTCAGAAATACTCAAATCTCTTCACACATCTAGCATCTTATAAGGGAGAAGTTAATAATATATTATATATTTTGAGGAATAGGAAGTTCAAGTAGAAACAGTATTATTCAAAACTGGCGGGGCACGGTGGCTCAGTCTGTAATTCCAGCACTTTGGGAGGCCAAGCGAGAGGACTGCCTGGGCCCAGGGGTTCAAGACCAGCCTGGGACAACATGGTGAGACCTCATCTCCACAGTAAGTCACAAAAATTAGTCAGGCATGGTGGCGTACATCTGTAGTTCTAGCTACTTGGAAGGCTGAGGCGGAAGGATGGCCTAAACCCAGCAGGTCAAGGCTGCGGTGGCCATGAGCGTGCCACTGCACTCCATCCTGGGCAACAGAGTGAATTAAAAAAGTCTCATACCTGCTATCATCTAAATTGTCACTTTGAGACCTTTATGTAGTTGAGTCTCAGTTTTCTCATCTTTATGACAGAGATAATAATAGCTAGGCTACCGATGTTGTTTGGATCAAATAAAAAGCAGATAAAAGTTATTTGTAAAGTATTTTTTAAAAACCGGCAAAACATAGGAAGAAGAACCTGTGATCAGGAACAAGATAATAAGTAAAATATAATATGGTTTTAAAAGTAGCTCTAGAAATAATAAATATCAAAATTAATTGAGAATTACAGAAAGACTGAAGAAAACTAAATAGGAATTTAAGTTGTTTGCAGAATCAAAAAATATGGGAAGATGTCAACATTTATTTATATATGGTATAATTAATATATAACAATAAGAAAATTGATGATTTCAATCCTATTTAAGAGGTTGGAACAAGAGGGTACAGACCAATGCACAATTATAGGTAAAATAAAGTGATAAAAATCTATTGAGCAATTTGTGAGTACCTATAAAAAATGTAATGTGTATGTATCTTTGACCCAAAAGTATATGTTTTATTTTTCACACAGTATGGAAGTACACAATGGCAGCTTTATTTTTAATAATGATTAGAGACAAGCTGGATGGCAATCTGTAGATAAATGTTTAAAACATTCTCCTTAAAAAGGAGAAAATGTGTCAGGTAAAGCATTAAGCCAAAAAAAGGAGACTGATAGTGAACAACTGTTACCTCATACAAGAGCTCATTGTTTCTTGGTAGAGGAACATTGCTTGTGAAAGCATCACACGTTTATGCAATTGGTGCATGTCTGTAAATGACATTTAGGAAACCATGAAAAATGGGAGATGAAAGAAGAGAAAGAGAGTAAATGTTTTCATTTACATAAAAGAGGAGTCAGGGATTCTAGATTCAGTATATATGAGTAGGTCTATTCCACATTATATAATGCATTTTTAGGTGTGTGTATTGTTAACATTTTTATAATATGATATTAAGACATAACTGTTCAAACTTCAATGATTTATTTTCTTGATAGATATGTTAGACTGGTGGACCACAGAAATGTCATGTGCGCTAGTATTTTTATTCAAGTAAGACATTTGGCAAAATCTCTGAGATTCTTTGGGATGACCAGAAAAGTAGGGACTTTGCAATCATTTAGTACATTTTTTTAGAATTTGAATGCAAGACAGAGAGAAGTGCCTCTAGTAGAATGGGCAGGAGGTAAGAAACATATAGAGAGAAAGCAGGCAGTGAGCTAGCACCGAGACTTTGGAGTCTAACCTGGGTTAAGAAATGTCCTATCTAAATCCAGCAACAGAAATATCCTATCTATTTAATCTTGGGTCAATTTGGTGGTGTTTTATCTCTGAGTTTCAGGTTTTCTCTAATGTCATTTGAGGATCAAAATGATGCTGCATTGAAGTTATTGAGAGAATTAAACAGGAACTAAATAAAATGTGCTTGGTAAGATGGCAGGCAGCAAGTACTATAATATTAAAACAAACACACAGAAGATATAATCAAAGGAATGTACTCAGAGAGTAGAGAAGAGTCAAATTGGCAGCATTGGAGGTATTATCAGCAGAGACAGAAAGCATTTGAGTGACTATAATATCTCACCCTACTGTAAAAAAGAAAGGAAGCTCTTCCCTAAGAAGGATGGCAAACACAAAGCATTCTCCTATTGGAATAAGAAATATTATAGTTGAAACACTAACGCTATTGAACATCTGCAGAAGTATTTCTTTTTTCTAAGGTTTGCTTGTGTAACTTCTCAGATTGTTTTCCATTTAACATTTTTTTCCAGTAAATTTAGAATAAATTTTAAGTATATGTATTTTTTCTTGTCCACAAGCTCTCTAGAATATAACGAGGCGTGCACAGGGGACACAGAGTGAAAAGAAGGGTCTAGGATGAGCTTACATTTTGAAAACCTCCAGTTTACACCTTCTCGGTTGCTTCTTTTTGTTTGTTTCCTTTTTTTAATTTAAAATTTATATATCTAAGGTAAGCTTAGAATATATGTTCCTGGCCTCCTAATAGAGCTTAACAACAAAAATATTGCTATTATTATCATATGAGGCAATTAGTAAACATCTAGTATTTGGAACAGATAAAAATGTTTTTTTAAGGTTTAAATGTTGTTGTGAATGGTAAGTCAGTTTTATTCAAGAGGGTGAAAATACTGCAAAAAAGATAATAGATTTTTATGTTCAATGGAACAGAAGTACAGTGTTTTCACCAGGCATGATGGCTTACACCTGTAATCCCAGCACTTGGGAGGTGGAGGCGGGAGGATTGCCTGAGTCCAGGGTTTCGAGACTGGCTTCAGCAACATGGCAGGACCTCATCTTTACAATAAAATCAAAAAATTAGCCAGCTTGGTGATGCATCTGTAGTTCCATCTACCTGGAAGGTTGTTGTGGAAGTATCACCTGAGCCCAGCAGGTTGAGGCTGCAGTAGCCATGAGCCTGTCACTGCACTCCATCCTGGGGGACAGAGTGAGACTCAAAAATAAATAAATACATACATACATACATACATAAAATAAAAAAAAAGAAGTATAGTGTTTTCATGAAGGGAAATATAATTGTTTTACTTCACACAGTCAAAACCATGAAAAGGACTCAGTTCTGGAAGATATATTATCAAAAGGTTTGAACAAACTAGCAATGATGAAAAAGCTAGAGTAATTAATAAGTTTTTATTTTAAAAAGAGAAATATCTAAAGGGAAAAAGAATACTAATCTTCAGATGTCTTCAGAGTTTCATACTTGAAGTGAATAATAGATTAGAATTAAGTGTAGAAAGTTATAGGTATCAGATTTTGAACAAATATTTGGACAAAGTAGGTCTCACTGACAATTCAATGGGATGTTTCGATAGATTTGACTCTTTTTTTTATCAGCTTATTGTGATCTTTAATTTTTACCAGATGCAGGGTGGCAAATATGCAGCATGATTGCCACCAGGGTCTCATCCTGGACCCATGGTATGTATTTTCAATCAGCCAAAGACCTTTCTCACTAGACTGATAGGTAGCCTCAAAGTTCTTCAAATAGCATTTCAGAAAGCCATTTCTCATCACTTAGCATATCGCTCCTGCCTACATGATCTTTGAAGTCCTGATAAATTTTAATACCTCATAATATCAATGAGGAAACTACAGTTTATCATCTTTAGATGATACATGGCATTTGTCCTCTATTTACTTATATAAAAGTAAAGGAAGCGAAATTTTCAACTGATGCTGTAATGTCTATCTCTAACAATAAATGATGTAGAGATCATCTTCAAATCTCAAACGAATCACCAGATGGTATGTTCTCTAGACAAGTCAAATTTATAACAATGTAATTTTACATTTTCAATACAACATAAAGCCTAATAATAAGATCTGAATTCTGCAAATACTAGACAAATCTGCAAGTATAACATTTTTCTCTCCTAGCAAACATCCTGTGAATTCATAAATATTTACATATTGCAAGTTATAATTATGTAGCACTGGGGGAAAAGGAAAATGTAACTGTATATTTATATCCTACAAGAATATAAAAGAACATTCATAAATTACAAATGTTCATTGTTCTAACAAGGGTACCTGCTGAGCCTTTGTATCTTAAGGCCAATATATAAGACGTTTCTACATCCCCTCATCAGTGGAATACAAATTATAATTGTAAGTTTGAATGACTATTGATTGCTTGTTATAGCTTCTATTAATAGCTATAAATGATTATGTATGAGTGCATCATTGTAGGTATTTGATAACGTAGAACAGAAAGTTTTGTATTGCTACAGGGATAATCCTCCTTAAGAAACTGACAAGCATGATTATAGAAAATACTGCAAAGTATGTATTTGCTTTAAAACAGTTGCCTAAAATAGTGCAGTTAAATACTATCTTGTTATTGCTTTTCACATTAGTTGGCTTGGCACAGTAAATTCTATATCATAGATTAATCTGAGCACTAATAAAGGTCTGATGAATAAATAAGACTTTAAGTTTAGAAATCTGTGGTGCCTATGTTAGTTTTAAGCTATCATGAAGCTTTAAAAAAATGAAAATTGAGAAATGTTTTCGATATTTTTACATTATGTTTTCCAAATAAATTTTATCATTCAGATTTATTTTTAATATTTATCTTTATACTCTCCCTTTCTTATTATTTTTGCCATAAAATATTCCCATAGTTTAATTACTTCATGACTACATTTTTATGCCTATCTCTGCAGGTACATTTATAAATTAGAGTAAATTCAGCTCTTAAATAGTCTAATCTCTGAGGTTGACAGCACTTATGTAGCAGTGACCTCCAGTCATCTGATCAAATTTTTGGTTACTTACTGGCTATAATCAAATATATTCTCATCTCTTATTTGAACAAATCATACAGAAATGGAATACAATTTTTTATGAACGCTAGCAATATGTTCAGTTCTCTGATAATTTTGACATTAAAATTCCCTCTTAATAATTCCATCCTTCAGGCTTTGAAGACTCTTAAGGCATTAAAGCAAAAATTATCCTAAGCAGTTAGATTATAATGTATTTAAAGATTAGACATTTCATGTTGAATATTAACTGCTCCACTTCCCAGGAAAAGAAAACTATGCTGATTTTCTTCTTCTATAATTTATACATTTCAAAGACTGACTATCCAAGTTTCAAACCACAGCCACAGAAAAACATACTTTAAATGGACTTAGATGCTACTTAGAGTTTCAAAGGTATATGTAATAATCTATTTACATAAAATAGAAATATTTGCAACAGTTATTTAAGTTTATGTCAAAATAGCATCCTATAAAGTTATTAAAAATTAACTATTGCAAATAATTTACAGATAGTAAAGTAGTTAGCTAAAATAATTAACTCTTCCATTGAAAAATGTGACTATATCCTATTAACTCTAGGTAATAGGTAAGACATGTTAAGCATACTCTTTGTTATATGGAATGAGAAAAATTAAAAGGCAAGTATGAATTAACAGGTGAGAAAACCTATTGTATTCTTTCTCAAGCGTTAAGGGACAATAAGATATCTATTATATGCCTCTGCTTGTGGAAGGACTACATGCAACCCATTCATAAAGATAAAAATCAGTTCTATTTTAAAAGAATCTTTTGAACCTATTTACAGATTCCAAAGGCAATAACTTAAGAAAAATAATTAAAGCCTTTTTTCTTGCTTTGTTTTTTAGCCATGTTTCTATTAAATATGATCTATTAGTATGATGAAACTTTATTAGTATATATTTTAAAGAAAGATAAATTGCAAATTAATTTAAAAGTGTGTTATGAATCATCTAATTCTGTCTGTATCAGTCCTGACAAAGGGAGTACAGCTGGCCCTTGAACAACACAGATTTGAACAATCTATAAGTTTACTTCATTAAAATTTATACCAAGTGTACCTGTCTCACCTGTCTCCCCTTCTACCTTTTCCACCTATTCTTCCTCTGCTATGCCTGAGACAGCAAAAACAACCCCTCCTCAACCTCCTCCTTCTCAGTCTACTCAATGTGAAGATGGTGAGGATTAAGACGTTTATGATGATCCACTTCCACTTAATAATAGTAAAATATATTTACTCTTCCCTATGATTTTCTTGATAAAATTTTCTTTCCTCTAGCTTACTTTATTGTAAGAATACAGCATATAATGCATATAACACGCAGAATATGTGTATAAACAACAACTGTTATGTTATTGGTAAAGCTTCCAGTCAACAGTAGGCTCTTAGTAGTTAAGTTTGGGGTGAATCAAAAGTTACATATGAATATCAATGGTGCAGGGAGTTGGTACCCCTAACCTTTGCATTATTTGAACATCAGCTGTAATAACTATGACAGGTTAAAATTGACAGAAATATCTACAGCGTACACTCTTTGCTGAGTATATGATGATGCCATTATCTTAATGGATTAGTCATTTCAAATTGTCAGCTTGGAACTATACAATGCCACTTCTACTGCATTCTGTTGTTTAAAGCAAGTAACAGAGCCAACTCAGATTCAAAATGAGAGGAGCGTAAACTCAGCAGCATAAAAACTGGGAAGACAGATTGACTGGTGATTTTCTTTGTAGCCTAGTAGCTACAAGAAAAAAATCAATATATTGTAAAAAAGTAAACAGGTTTATTGTGGGTAACCATTTGAATCCTGCTGGAAACCACTGGGAAATATATGGAATTACTTCAGAATTAAATTATTTGGGAAGTATGTAAGTCAAGGTATCTATTCATCAACTCCTATTTGTCATTGCTGAAGGGATGCTTTTGTAGGCACCTCAGGCCTGAAGCAGGTAGGTGGAACCCACAGCCTAGGCCAGAGAAATCTTTCTCAATGATAGTGATAGGAACTTTAATATTGAAAGAGGGCATAAAAATATTATCCTAAGATAATGTGATAGGGGTTCCCAACCCCTAGGCCACAGACAAAGCAACACAGCAGGAGGTGAGTGGCAGGCAAGGGAGCAAAACTTCATTTGTATTCACAGCTGCTCCCCATTACTCACACTACTGCTTGAGCTCCACTTCCAGTCAGATCAGCACTGAAAAGCCTGCTTCCATTTCCAACATCCTATCTTTGTGAAGCAGGATTTTCTGCAGTGATAGCAACCCAAACAAGATTTCAGAGTAAACTAAACATAAGTAACACATATCAAGTCTTCCTGTCTTCCATCATTCCCAGATGGGATGGTCAAGTTGCAGGAAAACAAACTTGGAGCTCCCAATGATTCTGTATTATGGTGAGTTGCATAATTATTTTATTGTATATTACAATGTAATAACAGAAATAAAGTGCACAACAAATGCAATGTGTTTGAATCATCCTAAGCCCACCCCTCAACACCACTGCCAGTACATGGAAAAAATGTCTTCATTAAACTGTTCGCTGATGCCTAAAAGTTTGGGGACCAGTGGAATATGAGATAAGTGTGTAAATATATTTTTACAACTTACAAAAATTAAATGAACATTCAATCCCCTCCCATCCTGCAAAACACTTAGTATCTTATAAGTCTTTGTGCTTCCTTTCCCCATTCATACCACCCCTACTCTCTTCCTGAATTCAGTATCCACTGGCTAAATTTTGTTTCAATCACATCCTTGCTTTAAAAAATAAAACCTTTCTCTAATGAAGTTTGTATCTGTAAAAATTACATTACTTGGTTTTACCTGTTTTGAAAATGTATATATTTGGAAGGACATGTTTATATCCTTCTGCAACTTAACTATTCATTTTGTATTGTTTTTCACATTCATATGATACATATGTTTGTGCTTGAAATTGCAGATCGCTTGTTTCTTCTGCTTTATACCATTTCATTATGCCTATGTTATATTTGCTCTGTGTTACTGCTGAAGAGTACTTTTGCTGAAACATGTTTTCTACAGCTTTGTTGGTGGGGTGTTGAGGCAATCCTGAGCAAGTCAGAACTTCAAAAGAAAAGTCATGTAGCTGTCTCTAGGTAAGTTGAAAGTCTCCACCACATCTCAGAATAATCGGCTGGGAATGTGACAGAAAGAGAAAAAGCTCCTTCCAACTCCATTTATCATTGATCAAAATGTATCTCACCAAGCGCCAACTTCCTAGCATGTCTAAGTTGGGTCCGCATTCAGAACAGAGAAAATGCTGAGAAAGCCAGATTGCAAACTGCAGTGCAAATATCCATAGATGTCCAGCAATGATGGTAGAGCCCAGACCCTCCATGGGTTCTCTTGAGTTGAGCTTTGATACTGGAGATTTTATGTTAATTATTAAGTAAGTGGAATTAGGGATTGGTGTGGCCAATGTGAGGCAACTAGAGTGATTTTTCTCCTACAAAGTAATATAAAGTTTCCTCAGCACCCAATGAGACTGGCAGCATGCACCATGACTCTTCAAAGAAATGATAATAACCACAGAGTGCAAAGAAGGGAAAAATCCATCAACCTGGGTTGGAGCTGGCCAGACTCTCTCCTGTACCACCACAGTCCACTGGCAGCCTCTGGAAACAGTGGAGAAGGTAAGTGAGGAAAATTCTGTACCTCTGATGCCCTGGGGGTTCCCAAAGTCTTGCAGGAATTCAGTTCCTCTCCAGAGACTGCCTTACCTACAGCCATGCTCTGCCATGGAATGGTATAAAAAAAAGAAAGCCTTGAGCAGTGCCAGCTGTCATTTCCCAGGAACTCAACCCTTGTAAACAGCACAGCTGCTTTCTAGCCAGCCTGGGAGGGGACATCTCCTAAGGGCGAACTCCACAACTACAGACAATTCATGGATGGGTGGGTTGCCAGAAAACATATGAGGTCCTGAGACCAGCTGCACTTTGACATTTACAAGGCAAACTGCCTGAGGACAAGATGGTAAGCTGAGTGGGACTCATTGTCATAGCAAACTCTCACAACCAGTATAAACTCCTCTGTGCTACACAATAGCCTTACTCCAGTGGTCTGGAATCCCTTCCCAATCCCCACTGGGTTAGCCAAGAGTACGTTTTTGTAGGTGCTCAAGTCCCTTCCCCCAACTCCCCATTCTCTCCTCAAAGGCTCAAAACAGACAAAGAACTTGGGTACTCCCCAGAGCCAAACCTTACATCTAGGTTGGCTGGGCATTTCCTTGGAACAACACACTCCAAGAAGAAAGCCCATAAGCAATCATCAGAGCTGACTTTCTCCTATAATCATAACCTCCTGACTGGAGGTCAGCATTATAGCTTACCACATCAGATATAATACCTCAGTTTGGAGAAGGCCTGATCTCAACCAGCAAACACTGCTTTCAAAGCCACTCCAGCCACTCAGGGTGCCATGAGCCAATGCAAGTACCCAGCACAGGACTGCAACCGCTAGCAATTGAAAAGCTCATCACTCCAAGGCTGTATACAACCAAGGGAACTCTAAAGTGCCTATATCAGCCCCTTGCCAACCTCAAATAAAAAGAAATCATCTACTTAAATGAAAAGGAACCAGAAAATTAATACTGACAAAATGAAAACACAACACACCCAAAAGACCACACCAATCTTCAGTGACAAAACCTAGCCAAAATGAAATTTTTGACATTCCAGACATAAGTCAAAAAGTAGATTACAAAATTGATCAGTGGACTTCCGGCAAGATAGCGACAAGTCAGCTTGGCCTGTGAGACCCTCCATGAAAGAGAAAACACACAAAAACCCTAGCTCTCTCCCGGGGGCTGCAGTTCCCATCGTCAGCAGCCTGCTCTTCACACAGATCTCAACCATGGCCACAACTCAAACATCATGGCAGTCTGGGTGGCCACTGCAGCTGCAGACACCTCCGCTGCTGCAGCAGTGTCCATCACCCACATGTGCCTGAGGCGACCCATGACTTCAGACCGTGAAGACCAAGCAAGATCTACTGAGATGGCCACTGCTACCACTGCCACTGTCATGCCCCGCCTCTCACCCAGAGCCAGACTCGTGGAACTCCTCCCATGTACCGTGAGGCAGCCACCATGGCTACCATCACTAGCTCCCTCCCCTCCTGGGCAAGCAGCTGCAGATAAAGATCAACTGGAGCGGTGAGATAGTACCACCTGCTGGCGATTCAAGGTAACAACACTGAAATGGGAAAACAGAAGCTTGAGAAGTAGACACAGGCCAGATCTGAGTGGTGAACTGGGCAGGGAGCCCAGATCTGAACTGCCCTTCACAGTAGGCCAGGGGCAACTGACCCTAACTGTGAACAAATCTACCAGCCCACAAAGACAGCTAGAAATCAGAGCTGAAAGGACATTGGACTTAAATGAAAAGTCTCAGAGTGCGCATGGTTGGTTCTATTAGTTTACTGACTTAATTCTATTCCTTTTGTACTTTTTTTTCTTTTTTTTTTCTTATTTCTCTGTAAACCCCATCTTTGTACAGAGGAATAGCACACCAATAAGAAGGTTGGTTAGCTTGTACATTAGCATCATTGTATGTCTTAGTTTTTCCGTATAGTTGTTGGTTAGCTTGTAGTCATGGTTTATTGTTTTATAAGTTTCAGTCTTTGTGTCTCTCTTTATTTGTTGGTACACTCGTCTGTTTTCCCTCTTACTCCTCTCTATCTCCACCCCCCTCTACCCCCGCTGCTTGCTCCATTCTCTTCCCTCTGTTAACCTCATATTGCTTTCAGGGAGTAAACCTAAACCCCACTGCATGGACAGATTGCAAGGCAGTGGGAAGTGGGTGTCAGATTATCCATATACATGTCAGTGGATACCGGGATCTACAGATAGATTTTGAATCACAGCTACCCCCTTAAGTAAATCTCAAAACTGCAAAAAGGACCACCCCCAACCTACAGTCCAACTCCAGAATTGAACAAAGCAAGAAGATATGCATGAAGAAGAATAAGAGATTGAACAAACAGAAATAAAAGCAACCCCTCTACCCCTGCATAACAGAATTAAAGAAGACGGGGAACTGGAGGGAAGGAAAAAGTAGGGAGGAAAAATCTGCACAAATGAAGAAAAACCAAAAGAAGAATATAGACTCACACAGACACTGAGAAAACAGACTTTGGAACACAAACAATGCAGAGCCCCCAGAATGACTGGTCTCATGCAACAAACCCAGACATCAAGACATTAATAGAGAGAATAAAATAAATTGAGGAGAGACAAGAGGAAAATAGGAATGAGCTGATGACAGAAATAACAGCAATAAAGAATACTGTGATGGAAATAAATAAACGAATAAGCATGGAAAGCAGAATTAACCTAGCAGAAAAAGAATCTCAGAGCTTGAACCAAAACACAGAACTAACCCAAACTGTAACTGTCAAAAACATAGAAAAGAAGCTTAAAAAGACAGAACAAACCTTCAAGAGATGAATGATCACTTCAAGAGAAAAAAACCAAGAGTAATTGGCGTTCCTGAGGCAGACAGAGAAACAGAGGCCACAATGGAACAAACAGCTTGGTTTTGCTTCTGGAATCTCAATTCTATTTCATTGGTCTATACGCCAGGAACAGGCATATAGACCAATGGAATAGAATTGAGATTCCAGAAGCAAAACCTCAATTTCTCAACCAACTCATCTTCGACAAAGCCTCCACCAACTACCATGGGGAGAGGAGAACCTATTCAGTAAATGGTGCTGGGAAAACTGGCTGACCATATGCAGAAGACTCAAACAAGACCCCTATCTATCCCCATACCAGAAATTAACTCTAAATGAATCAGAGACCTAAATGTAAAACCTCAAACCAAAAGAACCTTAGTAAAATGAAGGACACACACTTATGGAAATTGGAACTGGTATTCAATTCCTGAACAAAACCCAAAACGCATGGGCCCTAAGAGATAAGATAAACAAGTGGGACTTCATTAAACTGACAAGCTTCTGTAAAGCCAAAGAAACCATCAAGAGAGAAGGAAGACAACCCACAGAGTGGGAAAAAGCATTTGCCAACTCCATGTCTAACAATGACCTAACATCTTGGATCTATAAGGAACTCAAATGTTCTGAAAAGAAAAAAAAAAAACAACCCCATTACAAAGTGGGCAAAAGATATGAACAAACACTTCACAAAATAAGACATACAAGCAGCCAACAGACACATCAAGAAATGTTCAACCTCACTAATCATCAGGAGATGCAAATTAAAACTACACTGAGATACCACTTAACACCAGTCAGAATGGCCATTATCAATAACTAAAAAAATAACATTCGTGACCTGCCTGGGCAACTTAGTGAGACCTCATCTCTACAATAAATCAAAAATTAGCTGGGTGTGGTAGCGCGCGCCTGTAGTTCCAGCTACTTGGAAGTCCAAGGAGGAAGGACCACCGGGGTCCAGCAGGTCCAGCTGCAGTGGCCAGGAGCAGCCACTGCACTCCAGTCTGGGCAACAGAGTGAGACTCCAACTCAAAAATAAAATAAAATAAAATAAAATAAAATAACAGATGCTGAAGAGGATGTGGTGAAAAGGAAACACTTCTACACTGTTGGTGGGAGTGTAAACTAGTGCAACCTCTGTGGAAAGCAGTGTGGCAATTCCTAAAAGCTCTAAATATCGACCTCCCATATGACCCCGCAATCCCCCTACTGGGAATATACCCTAAAAAACTCAAATCACTTT
>CAUYQG010042640.1:0-12827 GCA_963574415.1 Tarsius wallacei
TGTGGTAGCGCGCGCCTGTAGTTCCAGCTACTTGGAAGGCTGAGGCGGAAGGATCGCCGGAGCCCAGCAGGTGGAGGCTGCGGTGGCCGGGAGCGGCCACTGCACTCCAGTCTGGGCGACAGAGTGCGACTCCAACTCAAAAAAAAAAAAAAAAAAAAATTAGAAAATATGAATTAGACATCATTGTGGATAAAGACATTAACAATTATTAAAGACATTTGGTTTATATTCAGGGTTCATAAAGAAAGAGCTCCTAGAAATAAGTAAACATAATTAAAAATTCAATAGAAAAATAAACATATAACATGTTATTCTCTGAAGAGAAAATGTAAATGGCCTTTAAACATATGAAGAAATGTAGAACCTCACTTGCATTCTGAACACTGTGAAGAAAATAACCCTGAGATGTTTACTTTAGTAAATCAAATTATAGGAAATAAAGATACTACCATCTGACTGAACAGGTATTCTATAAACTCTCCTCATGGGAATATAATTTAGACCAGTCATTTTAACAGGCAAACTCTATTAAAATTTAAAATATATTTCCACAAGCGCTCCACTTTTCCAAGTCTATTCTGAGAGTCACTTATATCTGTTGCATATGCAAGGATGTTCACTGTAGCATTGTTTATAAAACAAAATGGTAGAACACTTCTATATATCCAATAATAAATGTATAATTTAATAAATAGTACATGCACACTGTGAAAGTCTATGGAATCATTAAAAAAGATAAATATTGAGTGGAATAAATGATACATATAGTATGAATTCTTTATGTAATAGAAAATACATGAAACTATATGTATAAACTTACATAAAATATGTATATAAATAAATATATGTACATATCTATTTCTACTGGTAAAGCTATTTATAAGCAAATAAATAAGAAAAATCAAGAAGAATCACCAATGTACAATAGGGTCACCTCTGATAAAAGTACAAGCAGGCATGTTGACTTTATTCATAGTACTTTATTTTTCTATCTATGTGAAAGCACTAATTATTATTTGACTAACTACAAAAAAATAATAATTTTAAAAAGAAAGCTAATCTACATTTAGAACTAAATCTATCATGCTAATGAATTACTTTTTAGATGGAGGAGGAGAGTTTGAAAAATTGGACCAGGTTGAAGTTTGAAACAAAAAGAAACTCCAAAATTAACTCCATGGATTTGATAAGATAGTTAGCATAAAATTACAGTTATATCTTTGACTGACTTTATACAGCAGAAAATTCATTGTGTTATTTAAAATGAAGCAAATTTAAATATACAGTGTGAGACCAAAAGACTAGTCAAAGGATTGTATATGCCTTTATCAAATCAATGTCCAAATAGTATTTGTCTATTGGTCACATTTCTCAAGCTCTCTGCTTGAAGGTATGTTGGGATTGATTTGGCTGCAAATAAATAAAAACCCACTAAATAATTTACTTCATAAGGATATTTAATATGTTAACAAGAAGTCTACCTGTAGGAGTGTCCAGGTTTATTTCAGACATTCATTATTAAGCAAATAGGGTTTCTGCCCTTCTACTTTACAATTTGTGGAGTGTTGGCTTTTCATTCTTGTGCTTTATTGTCACATTGTTGAAAGATAGCTGTTACAGCTCCAGGCATCACATCTTTATCCTTACATCTTAAGCTGAAAAAAAAGGGGGCTTGGGAAAATTTAATTTTTTTCCCACAAAGTTGTGGGTACGTGGAAGATCCAACATTTCCCCAGTAGAATTTTTTCTTTTCATCTTAGCTGAAATATTCCATGGCCATGCATTATTTGAAGAGAGGCTGGAAAAATACATGGAAAAAGGGGACTGTTATTATCATGGTTGGCTTAGACTAATCTTGACTCACCTACTGGGTCTAGCAGAGGTACATACTTTCCTGAGTTTGAGGGGCATACTTTCCCCGAATACGTACTTTCCTGAGTTTGAGGGGCATACTTTCCCCGAATACATACTTTCCTGAGTTTGAGGTGCATACTTGCTTACATGAATGAATCAGTTCCATGAGCAGAGGGGAAAGCATTGGTAGTAATGACTGTTGCAGCGGCTCTGAAAAATAAGAATCTTTGGTTGTTCTTATAATCTTGGTTCCCAAAGTGGCATTGCTTGCTCAGTACTAAGAATTAAAGATCGATATTGTCTGCATATTTCAGCTCAACCTGCAGCTTCAGCCAGGGTACAGCTTTAGAAAAAAAAGAGTAAGAATCTTCCAACTTATTTTTTTATCCACTTCAGGGACAGAAATTGTATGTCCAGTTAAGATCCCAGTTGTGCCTTCTTTTTACCTTATTTGGTATAGAATTCATTCTTCTTGCTACCAGATTAGCAAACTCTGGATTAAGGTATCACTAATTAAATAAGTGAGCTTCAGACATTATGCAAAGGACATTCTCTGTGCTAGCACATGCAAAAAACAAAAACCCAAACCAAAAACCAGCCAACAAACAAAAGTAAAAACAAAAACACAAAAACGAGTAGGGTGACAACTCTCCAGAAGATTTGTAGACCATTCCTGGACAGAGGGCTTGATGATCAGAAGATTTCTTAGTGAGTAGAAAATGAGAACAATTTTCAATGGACTCTTCCCATGGTTCATAAAATAAGAAAACAAACACACAAAAACTTGGTGAAATGTTTCTGTCTCACAGAAGGTCATGGATATTTAAGGTTAAAATGATCTTGCTTTCCAGTTCCATTGTCCTGTGGATCCTGACAAATAAACATTAGTAGATTCTTTCTCTGGTCCTTCCCCTTGGTTCTAAGTTCCACACATTCTGTTCCCATTTGGTTGTCTATATTCATACTATTTTTATACAATGCATTAGGTTTTTCTCTTTGGCTAGACTCATATTTAAGTTCTATTTCTGCTCAGAAACTTGGATGACTTTGATTGGATTTAGGAATTCTCAAATTTTCTCAGTGTTATAGAAAATAAAAGCGCTAAATACTGTTTTCCTTTGGTATCCACGGCGACTGGGTCCAGGACACCCATGGATATCAAAGTCTACAGATGTTCATATCCCTTATATAAAATGGCATGGCGTTTGCCTATAACCTATGCAATTCTTTCATAAATTTTCCATAAATCATCCCTGGATTTGTTTATAATACCTAATACACTGTAATTGCTATGCAACTAGTTATTAAATTGTATTTTTAATTTGTATTATATGTATTGTTGTATTATTATTACTTCAAAAATATTTTTGATCCATGGTTGGTTAAATTCATGGAAACAGAACCTGTGGATACAGAGGGCCTATTGTACATGTATGGAAAATATCTGCTATTTTAAAAATCACTTTGTATTTACTTTTAGAAAGTAGTCTTGTTTTCAAACTACAGCTGTGATTTAATTAATTTTGATATGCTGACACATGTCTGCAACAATTTTTGTTAGTTGCTGAGTGGGGAGAGAGAGTAGATGTGGATATAAGAGAAGGAGTCCCTGAATAAGAGCCTAGCACATGAAACAGGCCTATAGATAGATACGTCATAATTAAAAGAGTTCAGTTATTTTTCTCCCAGTATCTACTGAGTATAAGTACACCCCATTTTATGAATCTTTGATGTGAGAACTTATAAAATTATTTCATTATTTGACTAAAAAAAATCTACAATAACAAATCTACAAGCCAAGCTAGCCAAAGCATTTATTTTTTTTCATTCTTGTGAAAGGATCATAGAGTGCACTGTAATATACCTTAACTACTCTTTTTAAAGAAACTAGCTTGTGTATGTGTTGTTTACATGCTTTCTTATCCTCGTTTTCCTTTGTTATTTAGTGAAAATATTTTCTAAGCAAGTCAGCTGCAGAGATAATAGAAGATATTTAAAGGACTAAAGCCCCTAATGTATTAGAATACAAAATAAAAGGCAAAATATGCATTAGGATAAACTAATGCATAAAATATATGTAATATATGCAGGTAATTCTATAAAACTTAACATAAAACAAAAAAAGCATGGAATTAACTAAGGATTCTAGATTTATGAAAAAAAGTAGTGAAAATATTAAAGAACTGATAGAACAAATACTTTATTACCAAGGGATTTAATCATTTTTTTTCTTTGTATAACAAGAAGTCACAAATATTTACTACCAATGATTTGATTTTTATTTCATCTTATGCACATACAAGTTTTCTGAGGCATGTGGCATGTGAACATTGATCGTATCATAAAGAGCAATACAACACTTAAAAGTGCAATTAAAGGTGTTACCTCATGACACTGAAAACTGCCTAATCATAAGCAATGCATATCATGCTGAGATTTTTTTTAATCCCATTATTTCTTCTATAATTTTGGATGATGGGATCTTAAGTGTTGTCTAAAATACTTAGGAATGGTGATAATAACTGCTAGTTCCAATAATTTTGAAGTCTGGACTTAAAGAAAACCTACAGTAAGTGTGGCTAAAATGACAGGGACTTCTGTAGTAGATCACAGAGGAAGGAATTTGAGTTTTCCAGGAAATGGAAAAATTGACTCTGTTATAGTATCTACTTGCTTGGTCATTCCCTAATCATGCTCCAACCTGGAAGGGCCCAAAGGAAGTTTTTTCACTAAAGGATAAACATGGTTTGGTGAGGGTGCATCAATATTCTTGAACATCTATACAATGGTATACAATGGCCTGCATTCTGTAAGATCAAGTGATGATGCTACTCTGATCTTATAGGAGTAATGAATGAATCCAGAGTGGTAGAGGCCATGGGAGCACTTAACAAAATGCCAAGATGTGTTCAATAATCATAAAGACAGAAGTTTTTAGCCCATAGGAAGAGGTACTCATGGGTTCCTTAGAGAGAAAAAAAAGGGGAAGTTTGCAGTTTAGTGTTTGACATATATAAGGAAAAAAATGCTAGACCATGAGAGCAGAAACGAAACTAGCCTAATTCCCAAACTGAAGTTGGCTCACAGATCCAGAAAGCCTTACCCCTGGTTTCTTTGAAGAAGAGCCGTAAAACTGCTACGGTTATAATCTGTGAAACATTCCTGAAGCTTCCAAAAATGCGTCTGTAGCCTTTTGTGAAGGTAATTCTGTGTGTTGAAAGGGAAATGGCTAGTGGAATTACAGAAATATACTTTGGTCCTTTCTCCTGTTTCATGATGTACAATGAAAAGTAGAGTTACAGGTAGTTCCCTATTCCAATGGTTCATTGCCCAATAAGGAGACAAAGGTAGTAGAAAGGGACAAGAGAAAGTCACTGGAACTACCTCCACCCAGAACTTCCACCAAGATCATAAATCAAAGATACATCCTTGGAGGAATTATAGAAGTTGGTTTCATTGCCATAGACTCAAAAGACACAACAGTGTGATTCTCAGTATATCCCTGTTTAACTCTGCTTTGGCCTGTGCAAAAGCTAGATGAGTTGAGAAGAATTATATTTTCTCAGATATAATTAGACAGTTTCAGATGTGATATCTTCACTGGAGAATGTTAGTACAGCTCTAATGTAAATTAGAATAATTTTTCAACCTTAACAATAAAGGAACATTCTTCATGAACAACAGTACATCTTTACTGTGTTTATATATGTATAGATCACTTTTCCTGCCTTCAGTTAAAAATACATTAAAGAGAGTTCTTAATCATTCTGATACCTCACGGAACATCAAATTCTATATTAGAGACGGGGTACTAAATGGACCAGGTGAAGCAAGTATCCTAGATTTTCTAATAGGACATATGCTTGACAGAAGATGGAAGATAAACATAAATAAAAGATTAGGGCCTCAAAATATTGAAATTTTTAGAATTTAGTGCTAGGTCAGATTATCTTACTAAAGGAAACACAAGTTTTGTCACATGGTAGTGCATAGTACAAAGAAACAAATAATCCTTGGGGAACTTTAGATTTTTTGAGGTAAAATAAACAGGATTTAGGTGTCCAATTTCAGTCATTTACAATTTTAGATAGAATCTGGAACAAAAAAACAAATTTTGAATCATGTCTAAATTAAATACAAGCAACTCTACTGCATGGGTTTTATGAATCAATAGACCCAATGTAATTGAAAGTATCTGAATTACACAAACATACTATATAGAGCCTCTGACAAGTCTCAATTCTTCCTAGAGTTTAGCAATAAAGTCATGGTTTATTTTGTAATAACTATTATCCATTTGCAAAGTGGCTCCTGACTTGTTAGGCCTTGATGAGACTGAATCCTTGATTACAAGACACCAAGTGACTATGTGACCCAAAATACCCATACATAACTGAGTATTATTTGATCAAATCAACCATCAAATTGAACATGCACAGCAACATTTCAGTTTAAAATGGAAATGGTATCTATGACAATGACTTTCAGCAGACCCAGAAAGCAGAAGCAAATCAATGAACAAGTGTTTCAGACTCCCATGGTAACTTCTTACACAGTATTAGCATAAAACATTAGCTTCGTGGGATTTTTCTGCAAATGAAATGGCTTATTCATTACCCTCTATTCCATACAACATTGTTTCTGCTAGGGTCACATTTTACAATAAAGGGAAGTATAAAAATGGTTCATACAAAGGGAAATCACCAATTTTCTAGCATGCTTTATTACATAGAAGCAGATAGCTTGATACACTTGAGATGGCTAAGTTTTATATGTTGTACTATGAAAAGTGCTACTTACTTTAAGCCAATGGATTCGAGGTACCATTTTTTCATAGCCAGAGTGATGATGTTTTGGAACCAAAACATTTAAATGGGAGTGACCTCAACTTTTGTTGTGCCAGTGCTTTTCATTTTCTTGATCTCAGTGTATTCAGAAGTCCTAGTGCTCTATGGTGAAATACCTTCATCAAAGAATATGGTGAGTACAATCATGGTTTTATTATACTGGAGTTAATTCTTTCTCTTGGACATTTTGAGCTTCTCCTGTCAAAAGGCAGAAAAGGGGCTCACTCTATTGTCTAGAATGATTGAAATGAATCACTAGGGGTAAATGTGCTGCTGATATATTTTGGGGGCCAAGAAAGCAGGACTATGTCTTTTTCTTTTCTTGTACAACTGTCTCATGGTTTATATACACAAAAGGAATAAAACTTTGAATTATATTACCAAGTATAGGGGGCCATTGAACCAATATTTTAACAGAGGTTAGGAGGAACATGGAATGGGTGATGAAAGAAGTGTCAGCTTAGAACTTGTGGCAAGCTTTTAAAGAAGGGGCAGAAGCAGTTATGCTTCATCTGTTCCTTTTTCAATATTTCTCTTATCCCACCTCATGTGAAGAGAGCTGATGCTGGCTAATGTTTACAGCTTTAGGAGGGAACATGTCTGTGTACATGTTGTAGTTATTTGGACTCTGTTGAGACAAATAAATTACTTGATCCACCATGATGTATCATATTTTTTATATGTTGTTGTGTTCAAATCATTCAAAGTTTTTGAAGGATTAATTTTTGCATCCAGTCATATTGCTTCTAATTTTAATTTTTTGTATTGTCTTAGTCTGGATTTGGTATCAGGGAAATTCTATCTTCATAAAATTATTTGTGAAGTGTTCCATCCTCTTCTGTGATCTGGAATAGTTTGTGTGGAATGAAAGAGCACTTACATGCTATTTAAAACTTACCAGTGAAGCCAGTTTGGTCTGGAGCATCCTTTATAGAAAAGATTTTAACTACAAATTCAATGTATTTAATAGTTAGACAGCTATTGATTGTATCTATTTCTACTTGAGTGACATTTGCTCATTTGTATCTTTTGATAATTTTTCCATTTAATCTAAATTTTCAAGTTTACTGACATAAATTTTACAGTTTATTTTGTCATATTAACCTTTCAATATCTGAAAATATTACTGTAATGTCACTGGTAACATCTGTCTCTCTCTTTTTATTCTAATTGATCTGACTTTTTTTCAGTTTTGTTGATATTATCAAAATATGAGCATTTCACTTCACTGATTTTTCTCGATTTTATTTTTACTTCATTGATTCCTGCTCCTACATTTTAATGCAAATCTGTTGGTCATGAAATTTTTCACCATTCGTGTTTGAGAAAGTCTTTATTTTATCTTCATTCATGAAAAATATTTTTGTTTGGTAAAGAATTTTAGGTTGACGTTTTCTTTCAATATTTTAAATATGTTGCTTCATTGTTTTCTGGTTTGCATTATTTTTGATGAAAAGAATCATCTTTCATTTTTATCTTTGTTTCCCTGTATATAATGTACCTTTTCACACTAATTTTAAGATTTTCTCTTTATTTCAGATTTTAAGAATTTGTTTATGATATGTGTTGCTATGGTTTTCTTTGTTTCATTTGCTTAGAATTTGTTGAGCTTCTTGTGTCTGTAAGTTTACAGTTTTCATAAAATTTGGAGAACTTTGGCCATTATTTTTTCAAGTTGTTAAAATTCTTCCTTTTGCTGCGCAGAATCTTTTGAGTTTCATTAGGTTCCACTTGTCAATTTTGTCTTTTGTTGCTTTTGCTTTTGAGATCTTTTTCATGAATTCATTGACTAGGCCAATGTTGAGAAGAATGTTTTCTATACTGTCTTCTAGAATATTTATAGTTTGAGTTCTTACGTTTGTCATTAATGTACATTGAGATAATTTTTGTATAAGGTGAGGAAAGTGTCTAGTCTCATTCTTCTGCTTATGTTTAGCCAATCTTCCCAACACCATTTGCTAAATAGGGTGTACTTTCCCCAGAGTTTGCTTTTGTCACCTTTGTCTAAGATGAGATTGTTGTATGCCAGTGTTTTTATTTCTGGTTCTCAGTTTTGTTCCATTGATCTATGTGTGTATTTTTGTACAAGTACCATGCTGTCTTGGTTACTATGGACTTGTAAAGTTTGAAGTCTGGTAATGGGATGCCTCCAAATTTGTTCTTTTTGCTTATGATTCCTTTGGCTATTCAGGCTCCTTTTTGCTTCCATATGAATTTAATTATTTTTTTTTTAAGTTCTGTGAAAAATTATGCTGATAATTTGATGAAAGTTGTGTTGAATCTGTAGATGGCTTTAGCTAGTATCAACAGTTTAACAATATTGATTCTTGCAATCCATAAGAATGGAATGTTTTTCCATTTTGTTTGTGTCATCTTTGATTTATTTCAGCAGTGTTTTGTAGTTCTTGTTGTACAGGTCTTCTACCTCTTTACTTAGATGTATTCTGTAAATTAATTAACTTATTCATTTATTTTTGGCTATTGTAAATGGGATTATGTTCCTGATTTGGTTCTCAGCTTGAATGATGTTAGTGTATAGAAATGCCACTGATTTTTAAGTGTTGATTTTGTAGTCCAAGACTGTACTGAAGTTGCTCATTAGTGCTAGGAATCTTTTGGGGGACTTCTTAGAGTCTTCTAGATATAGAATTATGTCCTCTGTGAAAAGAGATGACATATTTTAACCTATTTGGATGTCTTTTATTGCTTTCCTTCAGCGTATAACTCTAGCTAGAAATTCCAGTACTATGTTGAATAGGAGTGGTGAGAGTATGCATACTTGTCTTGTTTCTGTTCTTAAGGGAAATGCATCCAGCTTCTACCCATTATGCAGGATGTTGGCTGTGGGTTTGTCATAGATGGTTCTGACTATTTTGAGGAATGTTCTTTCAGTGCTCAGGTAGTTGAGGATTTTTAACATAAACGGATATTGAAATTTATCATCTGCCATTTCTACATATATTGATCTTTGTTTTTATCTTCTATTTATTTAGTGATTTACATTTATTGATTTGTGTATGTTGAACCAGCCTTGTATACCAGAAATCCTACTTTATTGTGATGAAATTTTTAAAAAAACGTATTGCTGGATTTGGTTTGCTAGAATTTTACTGAGAATTTTTGCATCTATGGTCATCAATAAAATTGGCTGGTAGTTTTTTTTTTCCTAGTTGTGTCTTTGCCATTTTTTGGTATCAGGATGATGTTGGTTTTGTAGGATGAGTTTAGTAGGTGTCTCTCCTTTTTATTTGTTTGGAATTATTTTAGTAGTTTTGGTAATTGCTTTTCCTTGTACAACTGGTAAAATTTAGCTGTAAAGTCATCAGATCTTGGGCTCTTTTTGGTGGGTAAGCTTTTAATTGCTGATTTAATGTCATGGTTCATTTTTGATCTATACAGGGTTTCAATTTATTTCTGTTTGAATCTTGGGAGGTTGCGTGACTCAGGAAGTTATCCATTTCCTCTATTTTTTTCCAATTTGCATGCGTACAGATGTTTATAGCAGTCTTTGATGATCATTTGTGTTTTTTTCTGGGTCAGTTGTTATGCACCTTTTTCATTCCTGAGTGTATTTGCTTGAATTTTCTTTCCCCTCTTTTTGTTAATAGAACCAGGAGTCTGTCGATATTGTTTATCCATTCAAAGAACCAACTTTTTGATTTATTGATACTTTTGTACGATTTTGGGGGGAGGAATTACAATTGCATTTATTTCTGTTTTTATTTTGATTGATTCTTTTCTTCTGCTAGCTATGGTTTTAGTTTGTTCCTGTCTTTCTAGTTCCCTTAGGTTAGATGCTATATTGTTAATTTTAGATCTTTCTGCTTTGGGCTTGCAGTACAATAAATTTTCCTCTCAGCACGGATTTGGCACTATCCCAGAGGTTTTGGTATGTTGTGTCCTCATTTATTTCAAATACATATTTTTAAATTTCTGTCTTGATTTCGTTGTTTTATCCTAAAATCATTCAGAAGCAAGTTGTTTCATTTCCATGAATCTGTATGTTTTTGAGTTTTCTGCTTGGTGTTGATTTTCAGTTTTATGTTACCCTGCTCAGAAAAGGTGCTTGGTATGACTTCAATCTTTTGGTATTGATTCAAGGCTGACTTATGACCAAGTATGTGGTCAATCTTGGAGTATGATTCATGCATAGAGGAGAAGAATATATATTCTTCAGTAGTTGGGTTAAGTGTTCTATTTATGTCTGTTAGCTCTAATTGGTTGTGTGTCACTTTTTTAAATTCAGGATTTCTTTGTGGTTTTCTGCCTCTATTATCTGTCTAGAGTTGTTAGTAGGGTGTTGAGGTCTCTCACAGCTTTGATGTAACCTTTATGTCATCTCTCAGGATAAGTAGTACTTCTTGTATAAATCAGGGTGCTCCTATGTTGGGTGTGTCTATATTTAGAACAGATAATTTTTCCTGTGCAATTGAACTCTATAATTATGTCGTTTTTTCCATTTTTATTTTTTACTGTTATTGCCTTAAAGTCTGTTTTATGTGATAAAAGAATAGTGACCTCTGCTATTTTGATTTTTTATTTGCATGGCAGATCTTTGTTCATCCCTTTACTTTAAACCTGTTAACAGACAATCAGCAGAATAGGAGAAAATATTTTGCAAGGTATGCATTTGCCAAAGGTCTGATATCCAGAATCTATAAATAACTCAAACAAATCAACAGGGTAAACAGGGTAAAAACTAATAACTCCATTAAAGAGTGGACAGAGGACTCAAACAGGCACTTCTCAAAGGAAGACATACAAACAGCCACCTAGCATATGAAAAAAATGTTCAGTATCACTAATCATTAGATAAATTCAAATCCAAACCATAATGAGCTATCATCTCATGACTTTTATTAAAAAGAAAAAAAAAAGATGCTGATGAGGATATGGAGAAAAGGTAATACTCCTACACTGTTGGAAGTAATGCAAACCAGTTAAACTCCTGTGGAAAACAGTTTGGAGATTTCCCAAAGAATTTAAAATAGACTTACCATTCAACCCAGAAATCCCACTACTGGGTATATACCCAAAGGAGCACAAATCCCTCTACCACAAAGATATCTTCATGCTCATGTTTATCGCACACTATCCACAATAGAAAACAAATGGAACCAACCGAGGCACCCATCAGTGGTGGAATGAATAAGGTAAATGTGGTACGTATACACCATGGAATATGACACAGCAATAAAAAAGAACAAACTCATGTTCTTTGCAGCAACATGGATGCAACTAGAGACCATCATCCTGAGTGACTTATCACAGAAACAGAAAACTGAATGCAATATTTTCTCATAATAAGTAGTAGCTAAACGCTAGATACACACAGGCACAAAGATGGGAATATTCGGCACTGGGGAAATTCTAAAGAAGGGCAAGAGAGAAGGATGTAAGGGCTAAAAATTATCTACTGGGTACCATGTACACCACCTGAGCGACAGGCTTAATAGAGCCCTAAGGCTTGCCTTCATTCAATATTTCTGTGTAAAAACCTGTACATGTACCCCTTGAATCAAACTAGAAAAAAAAATTTAAAAATTCTCTCCTTTTTATTCTTTCCCCCGGAGTGTACACGTTACGCTACTTGAAGGATTTTCATAATATAACTATGTTTTTTTTTAGTTTTTTTTCCTGTTTTTCCACTTATTTTTTAAATTGCTATACTGTTTACTAGTATTTACTTCTGTAGTGTCTGTTCTGCCATTAAACCTATTTAGAGTATATTTTTATCTAATATACGTTTTTCATCTCTTAAGTTTTGATTTGTGTCTTTTAAATATTTTCTATGTTGCTAATATTATCAATGTCCTTCTACATTTTTGAATATATATAATAATTATAACAATTAAAAAATATCCTTGTATACTAATTCTCTAATCTTTGTCATTTTTCTGTTTCTATTAATTTATTTCCCCCCCTTATTGGTTTTTTTTTTTGTATGTTTCTTTGCATGCCTAGACTTTTTTTGGAATATAGACATTAGAAATATTGACTTTTCCATTATATGTATTGAAATATATATATGCAAATGTATATATAATTAGTCTAATTAGCATATATTGATAAATATACATGAGCTTGCCTTACTTTGAAATAGTGGAATCGTTTCAGGCTTGCTTT